>JAVTVY010026300.1:0-116407 GCA_036873755.1 Hanleya hanleyi | reverse complement strand
ACGAAACATAACGCCATAGATCTTGCACGCTACGCTCGTATTTTGCTATCAGCATGCGATATGTATCGCCAAATTTGAAAACTTTGAGTGGAGGCGCTTGGTGGAATAGCCCTGTTTTATAAGTTTCTGCAACAATGTTTTGTGACGTTGATTAAAATCATCACACCTAGCACAGGATCTAGCAAATGCTACTAAGCGAGATATGTATACGCCATATGCAGGTCCCACTGGAATATTACTATCCAGAAAGGGATAGTTTACGATGTCGAAATTGTAATCATCTCTTTTGTCATAAAGTCGACGAGAGAGAATGCCGCTTCATTTTTATAGAGATATAGATCTAAATATGATGTGCCTGTAGGGCTATCTGTAGTTTCCTTCAAATCCAGTGAAGGTGGATATATATCCTTCACTGCGTCATTTATATAGCGATTATCCACAGCGAGAAGATCGTCTATATAGCATTTGGTGAATGAGAAGGAACGGGCTTTGAATGGATCGGTTTTTGAAAGCGCCTGCATATAGTCATATTCATAAGAGAACAGATACAGGTCAGCCAACACGGGTGCACAATTAGTACCCATTGGAATACCTACATGCTGCTGATGTATTGTGTTGCCAAATTTCACATAGATATTTTTAATGAGAAATTCAAGCAACTCTATAAACAAAGAAACATCCCATGAATGATATCTCTTGTATGTAGTCGAGCTAAAGAATGCTTTATGGCTTCCGACATTAATATATCTTTGATCAGTTTTCTTGAACACAGATACTATTAATGAACTTATACGGTCAATAAGGTCCTGATGAGGGATTGTATTATAGAGAGTCGAGAAATCCCATGTGGATACATGTCTGTACGGTATGTGACCTTTAGCATCAAGTTCTTCCGCAAGACATTTTGAGTTTTTCAATATCCACATACATTCAACGCCAGAGTTCTTAGAAATAGTGGCGCAATACCTTTCCCAAAATGCTTTTACCTCCTGAAGGGCCCTCGTCAATAGGGTTGAAAGAAGCTTGGTGATGCAGCTTCTAGAACCAGCTATGAATCTAGCTTTGTATGGTGATTTATGCATTTTGGGAGTCCAGTATAGTTTAGGTATGTCGTTATGATTGGTTGAAAGACAAATACCTCTTTCCCTGAGAAACTTTTTGTGATTGTTAAATAAATCTTCCAGATTAAATGCAGTTTGGGAGTAAGTAGACGTATTTGATGAAGATATGTCTACACTCAATTCTTTAACCAGCACCTGGTAATAGCAATATTTACATATGAATATTATATTATTCGGAGCTTTGTCTGCTGGGACTATGACGAATTTACTCTGGAGATTTGCTAGAACTTCTTGTGAATTGAGGTTTCTCAGTACTTGTTTTACTTGGGGAAGAGTACTTCTGTCAATATGGCGGATTGTTTCAACGACCTTGCTCTTGGTGAGGTCCAGCCAATCAGCGAGTACTGTAGGTTCAACTTTTTGTCGCCTAGACCAATCAATAACGTACTGTTCTAATGCAGACAGGACTATCTTCTGGTCGGCCTTCATATTTATTCTTCTTGGCTCTCTATATTTAGGTCCTTTCATCAGGAGTAATTTCAGATCCTTATCACTCACCACATCAAGGTCACCAGTCACAACATGTTTGCATGGTGTATAGATAAAGTTCGACGATTCACAATCACAACTATAGCCTCACGACGTGTATAAGTTCCAGTCAAACTCCTGGACAGCATTGGAGTAATTGAATATTTTGATGGCTATAGATTTAGTATACTTATATGAAATGCAAGGAGGTTCTGTGAACTTAAAATAGTTTGGTACAGCGTTGCGTACCGCTGGATCATTCAGGATTCGAGGTAAATTAATGATGTCCAGTCCTTTATCTAAGTAGTTGAGTTTCAAGAAAAACCGATCTTGAGATGTTTCGATTATGTTCACTGGACGATACAACCGAAAATACGCTATATCTTGACATACTTTACTGATTTTTGATGGTATTATATTTCTTGAAGACGCAGATTGTTGTATATCTCTGGCTATTTGATTTAAAGCTCTCAGAGGTAACGCATACAGAACTGTACGTACGCTATGTATACTATTGGGTGCGTTAGTTAAACCCACTAAGTAATTTAAAGTGATATGATCGTGAATCATCGAACTATTAAACTTTCGCCAACCATGGCTGCTTTGGTCCGTTGATGGGGTTTAAATAGTTGTGTAATGTTGGATATATTTGAGCGGCGGTTTGTAGCATTGCCGAACCCACTGACATTATCATTTAAACCAAACGGAAACACTGACCCAAGTTCTAGCATCCAGAATAATTCCCGCTCTCGGATTTTTCTCTCAAATCCAAAGGGGAATCCTTAGTAGATGGATAGACGACGTCTATGATCTGAATACTAAAGTTATCCCAGCCATGGTCGGGTCCAGAAAAATGTCTACCTATAAGCAATTGCTTTTTTCTAACGGATTTTCTGTGACCGTTCACCCTAAGATGGAGTCTTTGGGTGGTCTTGCCAACATACTGTTGACCACACTTCTTACAGGAAACTAAATAAATACAGTTTGTAGTAGAACAACTAAGACCAACATACGAGTTAACAGAATATGAGTTACCAGTTAACGCGGAACTAAATGAAGCTGACGTATTAAAGAGTGGACACGTGAGACATCCACGATGTCCACACTTAGAAATTTGGAAATTATTACATGTAGAAACCGCCGTTCAAATATATCCAACATTACCCAACTATTTAAACACCATCAACGGAGACATCGCAGCCATGGTTGGCGAAAGTTTAATAGTTCGATGATTCACGATTATATCACTTTAAATTACTTAGTGGGTTTAACTAACACACCCAACAGTATACATAACTTACGTACAGTTCTGTATGCGTTACCTCTGAGAGCTTTAGATCGAATAGCCAGAGATATACAACAATCTGCGTCTTCAGGAAATATAATACCACCAAAAATCAGTAAAGTATGTCAAGATATAGCGTATTTTCGGTTGTATCGTCCAGTGAACATAATCGAAAGCTCTCAAGATCGGCTTTTCTTGAAACTCAACTACTTAGATAAAGGACTGGACATCATTAATTTACCTCGAATCCTGAATGATCCAGAGGTACGCAACGCTGTACCAAACTATTTGAAGTTCACAGAACCCCCTTGCATTTCATATAAGTATACTAAATTTATAGCCACCAAAATATTCAATTACACCAATGCTGTCAAGGAGTTTGACTGGAACTTATACACGTCAGGAGGCTATAGTTGTGATTGTGAATCGTCGAACTTTATCTATACACCATGTAAACATATTGTGACTGGTGACCTTGATGTGGTGAGTGATAAGGATCTGAAATTACTCCTGATGAAAGGACCTAAATATAGAGAGCCAAGAAGAATAAATCTGAAGGCCGACCAGAAGATAGTGCTGTCTGCATTGGAACAGTACGTTATTGATTGGTCAAGGCGAGAAAAAGTTGAACCTACAGTACTCGCTGATTGGCTGGACCTCACCAAGAGCAAGGTCGTTGAAACAATCCGCTATATTGACAGAAGTACTCTTCCCCAAGCAAAACAAGTACTGAGAAACCTCAATTCGCAAGAAGTTCTAGCAAATTTCCAGAGTAAATTCGTCATAGTCCCAGCAGACAAAGCTCCGAATAATATAATATTCATATGTAAATATTACTATTATCAGGTGCTGGTTAAAGAATTGAGTGTAGACATATCTTCATCAAATACGCCTACTTACTCCCAAACTGCATTTAATCTGGAAGATTTATTTAACAATCACAAAAAGTTTCTCATGGAGAGAGGTATTTGTCTTCCAACCAATCATAACGACATACCAAAACTATACTGGACTCCCGAAATGCATAAATCACCATATAAAGCTAGATTCATAGCTGGTTCTAGAAGCTGCACCACCAAGCTTCTTTCAACCCTATTGACGAGGGCCCTTCAGGAGGTAAAAGCATTTTGGGAAAGGTATTGCGCCACTATTTCTAAGAACTCTGGCGTTGAATGTATGTGGATATTGAAAAACTCAAAATGTCTTACGGAAGAACTTGATGCTAAAGGTCACATACCGTACAGACATGTATCCACATGGGATTTCTCGACTCTCTATACTACAATCCCTCATCATGACCTTATTGACCGTCTAAGTTCGTTAATAGTATCTGTGTTCAAGAAAACTGATCGTAGATATATTAATGTCGGAAGCCATAAAGCATTCTTTAGCTCGACTACATACAAGAGATATCATTCATGGGATGTTTCTTTGTTTATAGAGTTGCTTGAATTTCTCATTAAAAATATCTATGTGAAATTTGGCAACACAATACATCAGCAGCATATAGGTATTCCAATGGGTACTAATTGTGCACCCCTGTTGGCTGAACTATATCTGTTCTCTTATGAATATGACTATATGCAGGCGCTTTCAAAAACCGATCCATTCAAAGCCCGTTCCTTCTCATTCACCAAACGCATTCAATATAGACGATCTTCTCGCTGTAGATAATCGCTATATAAATGACGCAGTGAAGGATATACACCCTAACCTCAGAAGGTGTAGAAAAGGTGCAAAAAAGGTGTAAATCAAACGTTTACACCTTCTGGGTTCATGTTTACACCCTTAGGAGGTGTAAATAAGGTGTAGAAAAGGTGCAAATGTATGAAGATTGATTCCAACCTTGATTTTACACCCGTAAAGGTGTAAATTTATTGAAAGGTGTTAAAAAGGTGTAAATACTTAATTTTCCATACACATTTGGAACTTAATTTCTATGTTGAGGAAATGTATTTCCTCGTCATGCTTACGGTAAACCATCAAAATTCCCAACTTTCCGCACAAAATTAAATCAATGGATCTAACAATTTGACCAGTCTCTCTAACATTTGAGCAAAAATTATAACGGAAATATTATTTAAAAAAAACGAGCTGCAAACCATAAGAGTCAATCCCCCAGTCGGTTTCACGAGGTAGTGAAAATTGAACAGCCCATTTAGTGTTCTCACTCAAGGTTGAGCTCAAGACTACAGCGGCGGGGGGGGGGGGGGGGGGGGAGAGGGGCGTTCTGGGGTTTTGAATATCAACAGTAAATATTATGTATCATGCAGAGTCGACAAAAGCACGTTGTTTGTCGACCAATGTAAGAAGCTATCAGATCGATATCTACAGTGCTGGTAACTGCTTAGCTATCAGATAAAGTGATTTTCAACTTCATTTCAATGGGGGAATTGCACAATACGCAGTGAATACAACGGGAGCTGTACAAATTATAGGCTTTGATTGATCCACTGAGACCGGAAGGTGTGAAATAGGCTAAACGGTTCGAAGCGATAATCTTGACAGCTTGTTGTGCATGTTACCAATTAACAATTGTGCGATTATCGTCACAAATTATTACTTGATCAAGTAATGGTTACCATCCCGTCCGGAAACGACCCCTATTAACACACCCTGATCATAATCCGCGGCCTGCCTTTATCTCATATCTCTTTGACGCTACCTTATACCAGTGCTGTTATGACCGGACATATATGACCATCGCCCATCGTGGCTTAAACACATATATGTTAATATATAGAGAAAAACACTACACACATAATGTAGAATATGATCTAAAACTGTATATTATACTGCTAAACCGGTATCGTGGTTTCACCCACTTTTCAATAGCATGATACCCGTTTGTAATATTGATACAATACGAATGTACAAAGTTTATATATACAAACAGATGCATGTCCGTTGGACAAGTTTTTTTACAAGTTTAAACAAGTTTTTACAAGTTTACAGGAGATCTCGAAAAAGTTACGATTACAATAACCAATTACAGTAGTCCTTGTGTTTGTCATAGTCGTTGTGTGGTATAATCTGCAACGGCTTATTTACCTGCTCAGACAGACCGTTCAATGCTATACAATTACGTCTGCTCCCACTTCAATAACTTGACTGACACTGGCGTTAATTAACTAATCTGTTATAACAATTTTAGTATAACAATTCAACAGTTTAATTCACATCGGAATTTGCTAATAAAGTATTGTTCCATCGTCTGTCGCCTGATGTTGTCATCTGTTTTCATTTTGTAAAAGCATGAAAAGGGTAAAATACTGAATTTAGTTTCAAGATGACCAGCACAATCGGCTATGTGTTTGCTGACTTTTAGGTGTCTTAATGCAGGCGTATTAATTTGTTGATGATGGACCCTCACTCTATTTCTCACCAAATCCCTAGTTTCACCGATATTCGTTTTGTCACATCCATTGCAAGAAATGAAATACAACAAATTTTGCGAGCTGCAGTTCATGTCACTGTTAACTTTGAAATTAGTACCAGTGTGACGAAACAAAAACGACTGTTTAACGTATATATGAGTATATATACTCAGGAGTTTAGTGTTTCGATTTCATATTTCTCATCCCGCAACTGATTTACGCATTTTCCAGTGGAAGTCATGCTGGCTAAACATGTGCTGTAGACACTGTTATTGTCCAAACGCCCGTTAATGTCCAAATTGGACATTAACACGCAGCGAGTGCGTGTTAATGTCCTAAGTTTGGACATTAACCGCCTCTTATTGTCCTAGGGCAAATTTGGACATTAGCGGTCGACCTGCAACTGATTTTTTTTCAATATGTACAAGTTGCGTCTTAATGTCCTAACAGTCCATAGTCCGTAGTTCGTATTTTTACTAATTCAATATCTTGTGGTCATATCGATTCCTCGCAGTGTAAGATGGATATATGAACATGGGCTGTAGTCTCACAAAGCGATTTCGCCCTGTCTTGGTGTTTTTTAAATGTTTTCTTGTGTTCATTAACAGTCCATACTCCGTAGTCCGTAGTTCGTTTTTTCACTAATTCAATATTTGTGGTCATATCGATTCCTCGTAGTGCAAGATGGATGTATTAACACAGGTTGTGGTCTCGCAAAGCGATTTCGCTGTGTCTTGGTGTTTTTTCAATGCTTTCTTGTGCTCATTAAAAGTTTATAGTCCGTAGTTCGTTTTTTCACTAATTCAATATCTTGTGGTCATATCGATTCTCGTAGTGTAAGATGGATGTATTAACACTTTCAGTTTCTTCAAAACGACGCGCGATCAACACATTTCTTGTAGGCGCGCGCTAAATGGTCTCAATGAAATTTTGGAACAGAGGCGGGACTGTTTTAGGACAATAACAGTCGAAGTGATACATATCGACCGCTAATGTCCAAAGTTTGGACGATAACATTCATGCTGGCGTCTTATTGTCCTACGTGGGACATTAACACGCACTCGTTGCGTGTTAATGTCCAATTTGGACATTAACGGGCGTTTGGACATTAACAGTGTCTACATGTGCATTAAGCACTACATAGGTGGGCTTAAATCGTATCCGCAATTTGATACAGTTAAATACTCCAGTCGATAAGAGCTTGGAGGGATTCTAGCGTACAAGGCATTTAACCCAGACGCCATAATTAGCCAATCAACTGACGCAGATTCATCCAATCAGGAACGCGCAGCTATAACCTATCAGCGATAACTCCTTTGTCTCCGTCCACCTATCAAATGTTACCGGATTAGGCCAGACGTTAACATACTGAGAATATACAGTCAGTTATTCCTGGGACCTTGATTGAGAAGATTAGTACATGTATCCTGATAGACAAACGCCGTATACCAGCTGATTCGTTCTAACTCATTAGAGACAGAATGAAAACAACACACTTCTCTAGTAAACAAAGAAACGCTACAAGAAGTCCTGCGACCTTGATTGAGAAGATTAGTATCATGACTACAACAAACGCTGTATATCAACTGATTCGTTCTAACTCATTAGAGACAGAATGAAAAGACGCTTCTCTAGTAAACAGAGAAAACGCCACAAGAAGTACTGCGACCTTGACTGAGAAGATTAGTATCATGACTACAACAAACGCTGTATATCAACTGATTCGTTCTAACTCATTAGAGACAGAATGAAAACAAGACGCTTCTCTAGTAAACAGAGAAAACGCTACAAGAAGCAGAGACATATTAATTATGTCAAAACATGTCTACGTAAATCTACCTCTCGAGACTGGCAATAGCCAAGACATATATTAGAAATACTAGTATCTCAAGTCTGATGTTAACAGATCATGATATTTTTCTGCTATCCCGGGGATTATCATTCATTCCGACGACTACCATAAGAGAACGTGATTTCGGGTTATATTCCCGAAAGATTTCGGGATTTCTCTCTTGCAGGAAACAAGCCTATGTTTATGTATACTATGATTGTCTTTTTGAATTTGGTGCTAATACTGTTATATGGAAAATGGAATAGGTCTTCGGATTATGGACGCGGATATTCTCTAATGGACGACGGCTGGATTATGAATGACGGACTAGACGCTGGTAATTCGAAACACTGGCTCTGAGGTACATTAGTACACATCTATGAAGATGTGCTAGCATACTCATATATACGTACAACTCAGGCTACTGTAGGGTCAGGACACACCGAGAAAGCGGGTGTGTATATGAACATAATTTCATACAACTTGGGTCAGAACACCCCGAGAAAGTGGGTGTGTATATGAACATCTCTTCACACACAGATTGAGAGTGAACTATGATATTAGGGAGGGCTAACATGAAAAGACCAATGTAAATGTGTTTTTTTTTGTGATTTCCTTAATAAAATATATCATGAGCCATTACTGGATGGTACGAACACCACTAATTCTCACTAAAAAGGTGCAAATTAACACCTTTTGAAGGTGTAATTCTCACGAAATGGGTGTGTTTTAACACCCTTGGAAGATGGAATTGTCTCCAGAAGGTGTCTTTTAGCACCCCTAGAAGGTTTAATTTTGGCCAAAAGGTGTAAATAAACACCCAATAGGGCATAATCTCGGTCAAAAGGTGTAAATTAACACCAATGAAAGGTGTAATACTTACCAATAAGGTGTGATTTAACACCCCTGGAAGATGGAATGATCACCAGAAGGTGTATTTTAGCACCCCTAGATGATACAAATTTGCTCAAAAGGTGTGAATAAACACCCAAAGAAGGTGTAATTCTGTTGAAAAGGTGTAAATTAACACCACTGAAAGGTTTAGTTGTGGCCAAAAGGTGTAAATAAACACCCATGGGATGCTGGGTTCCCCCAAAAATATGCTTATAAATTTGTCTGGAAGGTGCAAATTTTATTCAGAAGGTGTGAATGAACACCCATGGAAGGTGTAATGTGAGCAAAAAGGTGTAATTTAACACCTTTTCGAGAAGGTGTAAATTTACACCTTTCGGAGAAGGTGTTAATTCGCACCCAAAAGGGTGTTAGCCCTGGGACAAGCCATTTACACCCCGTAGAGGTGTAATTTACACCTTCTGGGCTAAGTGTGTATATCCACCTTCACTGGATTTGAAGGAAACTACAGACAGCCCTACAGGCACATCATATTTAGATCTATATCTCTATAAAAATGAAGCGGGCATTCTCTCTCGTCGACTTTACGACAAAAGATATGATTACAATTTCGACATCGTAAACTATCCCTTTCTGGACAGTAATATTCCAGTGGGACCTGCATATGGCGTATACATATCTCGCTTAGTAGCATTCGCTAGATCCTGTGTTAAATGTGACGATTTTAATCAACGTCACAAAACATTGTTGCAGAAACTTATAAAACAGGGCTATTCCACTAAGCGCCTCCACTCAAAGTTTCTCAAATTTGGCGATACATATCGCATGCTGATAGCAAAATATGAACATAGCGTGCAAGATCTATGGCGCTACGTTTCGTAACTTGTGTCTAATTCCGCTTAACCCGGGGCTAGGGGCCGTATGAACCCATGTACTTCAAGATCCTCATGGTACTCATATGAACAGTCACAATCAAAGCGTGACTGAGATACATCATTCTTTAGATGACGACTTCACAACGAATAGTATGGATTAAGAATACTGATCAGCGATACGGATTTGATATTTTTGGAGCATCATGATGTCTTGCCCGCATCATTGAAAACTGTTGACCGCTTCTCTCTTGCAGGAAACAAGCCTATGTTTATGTATTCTATGATTGTCTTTTTGAATTTGGTGCTAATGCTGTTGTATGGAATATGGAATAGGTCTTTGGATTATGGACGCGGATATTCTCTAATGAACGACGGCTGAATTATGAATGACGGACTAGACGCTTGTAATTCAAACAGTTACTTTTTTTGGTACGCCAGTGCTATCATTAAAATGATAAAGAAAACTGTCATTATTATGTTTTCTTGTAACCAGAACATGACCTTACATGATAGCATGCAGTTTTACAAACTTACTGTGTGTGTACACCTCTGATATCGACCAATACATATACCTTTGTAAATGTTCATGGGGATGCTTAACTTTTCTCCAGGTGTATAATTTGTAAGATGAACTTTGTGTGTATTTTACTTACCACAATAGACCTGCCAATCATTGAGTGTGGTCCGCTAATCGAGGCGACTCTGTCGATAAAGTATTTTGCGACTCGACCCTCTCTGTCCTTGATAAAGTTACCAAAATCACCGGCATGTCTAAAATGAACAAATTCATTATAATTACAATTTTATCAATAATCCCACTAAAATGTATAAGCACTACTTTAATCAAACTTTAAAGACTTAATTCACTCATTTTGAAAAGATGCATCAAATACAGATCTGTCAATCACGAAATAACTGAAATATTGCTGAACCTCGCGTTGAATATATTTCGCTCTCTCAGGATAATTCTATTTCTATGTGGCTTCATTTGATGCCTATCAAAATGAGCGAATTAGTTCTTCAAACTTTAGAATAACAAATGTCCCCCTTGATTCTTAAATCTGCCCAATCACTGTTGAATGAGAAAGATTATTTGCGGAAGTTTTCATTTTCAAGAGATATTGTCCTTTAAAAGTTACATCGCTATATGCTGCTCGAATGAATAGTCACAACTTGAAGAATTAAAATATGTTCCATCTCTGCGAAGCGATTCGGAATTCAGCGTTCATGCCAAAAGCACTGACTCACAGTTATACCCATAAAATCAATCTATACTGCTATTTTGAAATATTAAACAGACAGAATCCTTTAAACGAAATTATTTTCTAACGCTTTTACGGCAGGTTGATCTGTCGTTGAGACTGCATTAATACTCGCGCTATATCCCCAAATAAACGCCATTTTAATGTGTTTGTAAGTAGATCTTTCAGCTGGGTGTCAATGACATTGGATTTCTGCGTTGACCGTTCAGGCGGAGCGCAAAGAACACACACATCCTTTGTAATCTAATTCTGTAATCTATGTCTTGCCGTAAAGTTAATCCAAAGTGCAATGCCGATTGGGGAAAATATGAAGCCATGGCATTCCAAGAATAGCAAACCTGAGAAACTGATAGCGATGCTCTACGCCTTAATTTTTAGAATAGAACCATTCATAATTTAGCTGTTTATCCTGATTTATGTTTGAAGGCCAACCCAAAAGTGGGAATCGAGTGCAGAACAAGGAAATAACATGAAGAAGCAACTACAAGTCAACTTAATTTATGTTTAAAGAACAGACAAGATGGGTTTTTCAATCAGAATTGGACCTTATATGCTCAATATTTTAAAGTTTTGATGTTGAAGAGACTCTCATTTGTATTTGTTCTGAATACGAATTTTCATTTAATAAATACTCCCTCGTTTGGGCCGTTTTGACTACCTGGCGGTCACATAGTTCAGCATTTTCCAACAGATGACTTGATAGGGCTATTACATCATCGTTCTTAAATATTTGTTTTATATACCGCTCAAGCCGGTGCTAGGGGCCGATATTCAATATGTCCACACGAACAGCTACAATAAAAGCGTGACTGAGATATAAATCATCACAGAGATGACTTTTGGTTCTTATGCTGCTTTTAGAAATATGCAGTCAGTATATTTGTCTGGGGTCATATGACTTCTTGTCAGTACGTCGGTATCTTTTTCCACCACACGTTTGATGTTGCGTTTAATCGCAAATGCCTATAATCATACGATAAAAATTGTCAAACAATTTTGATAAAAACGTATGAGAGATACAATGAAACTGGAATAAAGACAATACATCAATAATCTAAAATTCGAACGAAATCAATTAATCTTTCGACTTTATGTTTGTATATTAATGATGATTAATTAAGGAAATAAAATTAATGATGATTTGAGTGTTCGACTTGCATGATTAATTCAGCTTAATATCCACTACTTTGATCACCATCCCAATAGAGCTATCACGAGCGCATTACAGGTGTGATTATGGACACGAATGTCGGACATGACTCCGTCTAGTCTCACCTATCATTATCAGACGGTGCTCCGTGGTCTTTGTTATAGGGGTTGTAATGGTGCCCCGTGCTTTCACAGCCGTTTGTCAAGTCCCCATATTCATGGACATGCATACCGTAACTGGTGATCCCATCATCCGAAGGCAATCCTTCGATATGGACGCGAATCTCCAGCCACCCTCGAGTGAACGCCGTCATCTGTGGTAATATCGATAATATACATTTATATATATATACTAAAATAGCTGTGCTGGATTTGTACAGTGTTGTATGAACAAGTCCCAGGAGCAAAGACTTTGAGCCTGTGAAGAATCCATAAAACACCGTACAATCTAATAAGTTATTTATTATACACTTTGGGACAGGAATTAAGACTAACTGTCTACTAATTGACTAAATAGTTTCATCAGACCTGAAATCTGATGACGTTTTATCCCATTTCTATCCCATGATGCAATGTCCAGCCGCGACAATCAAATGGAAAGTAGGGATCATAATACAATTGAATTACATTGCTACCTCAGTGACGTACCACATCAATATAATTGCTAAATTGACGGTCAAATTTCAATTTTTCATTTTGAGAAACCATGAATGAGAACAGAAAATTGAACTGTGCAACATCACAAGGTACAGCCGGAAGAGCGCGCTGTAATTTGGCGTGTCGGGTTACATACAGGAATTCACGCCTTGAGGCACCTATATTGTACTTTGAAAAATAGTGTGTTATATAAGCGATGTAAGATTTCAGGATAATTGACACCTGCCATGCAGGTGAATGGGTGCATCACGTCATTGTAAGAAGGAAAAGACGTCATCAGGGTTTAGGTCTATTGCATTAAATGTCATTTTGGAATATTTCTGGCACTCTGGTCATGTAGGTGTTGTTGGACACCTGTCGTCAGCAAAGAACAACCGTTCAATATGAAGAGCAACTATTTAGTAATACAACAAATATTGGACACTTTTGATTATATACAATACATTGAGGAAATCGGCATAGGCCTAAGTGTATAATAATACGATATAAATTATGCCAAATGTATTACAACCTAGAATGTTTTGTGTCTTTATACAAGATGGACTAAGCAAGAAGAACATTTTTCATCAATCAGAACTCGGATTACTTGATAAAATGACTCAAATTGCACGAGTAGAAAAGATCCTCACCCTAGTCCTAGATTATAAATATGAAATTTGTTATCTCTAACAAACAAAAATTCTCTTAGATTGGCTTTGTGATATAGTAATATCCAGACAGAAGCGATAATGGTTTTCTAAACCAATATTGCGCGATTTTACCTGTTTGTATGCCACTATGCTTGTGGTGCCAGCTCAGCATCGGAAGAAACCCTCAACTGGTCTAACTTAAGTAATAACTCACGCACAATAGGAAAGGTTGTCGGTCAAATTCCAGGGCGTAAACAAGAAAATATGGTGCGATGATCTTGACGGAAAAAAAGGTTCTCTTACCCACAACTATCTTTTTGTATACGAGTTAAATTGAGGTCCAAAAGTTATCAGACGAACTAGGATAGCGACGGGAAAAAACGGAAATATAATATGCAGTCCTCTGCACCACGGGATGCCCAAATACCTTGTTTCAGGAACTCCATCCTCCATCATGCAGGCTTGTATACCCCGTACACTCCGTACAGCCTCTGCACTCATATTGGAGCAGTACAGTTATTACTCGAACAAACCGTTTAAAGTAACAGCCAATGAACGGACGGCGTTATAGCGTGCTTCGCGGGGGTCACAGACAAGCCGACTTTATAATGGGAATACGCTGTAGAACGGTTTCTTTGGTGTGCTCAAGTTTTAGTTTTAAGCCTTGCTCATCTATGTTTTCGTTCTCCACACTTACCGGTTGCCTGAGGTCAATGCTTCCCATAATTTCTTCCGCTCTGTGGTCCAAGATTTCCTTCGTCGGTCGAATATCACAGTGTGCGTAAATAAACTCAGCTGGAAAGAAGAACATACAGTTTAAGTTGGATAATTTTGCCTTTCGTTGTTTGTTATCTCTCCGTGTTGTTGTTGATTGTAGGAGCAGATGGAGACACGATTCCGAATGGTTAGTTTCCAATACCAGTGCACTTTTCTACACAAAAATAGTCACATCGCCAGTTCTGATCCAGTGTCAATTCCGATCCGCTTCCCGAAATATTCCGGCTTGTCATAACCACGATCGTGGGAATCTTAAAACATTTGATGTATTCGAAAAAGTTGATCAACCGTCTAATCAGGGTTAAATTATAACATACATTCATTGGTTTTGTTGGGAGATAGGTTTGCATACCCAATCCATCGGTCTGAGTACCAGCACCATGCCTCACCGTCATGCAAAAACGTCATCTACTAGCTCTTCCGATCACAGCTTTCTTGTTTTGTTTTCTCGTCTATATTTCTCATATCATACTATCTATGTAACATAAATTTGTTCGCTTTTAATTTCACTCTAAAGGTCCACCCTCTATCGCAGACATCAACTGGCGAAGCCAGCTCCGATCCACAATTCAATTCAATTCATTTATTTTCACCCAGACCACTTTATGTGTTATACGGGAAAAATACATAAATATTTGTAATTATAATTCTCTATTCTGTGGGCATCCATTTAGTAATTTCTGCGTCCATAATCCGAAGACCCAATTCAAATAACAGCATTAGCATCAAATTCATAGAAAAACAATCATAGTATACATAAACATAGGCTCATTTCCTGCAAGAGTTTTCAATGATGTCGTGAAAACCTGATGCCCCAAAAATACCAAATGCCAAATATATGGCATTGGAGTTCGTACTAATATGAATGAGAATGAAATCGTATACATCATTTCACCTTACTCGAACAGGTGTGCCAAGCGAAGTATCTATCGGTTATCAAACTATTTAAACTGAGAGTGTAAGAGAAACAACGCGGTTATCACATGTCTTAATAAAAAGCTAAATCATCATTGTAGACACTTGTTAGAATAATTCTATTCTTCCTAAAAAAACTATTAACACAAGCGCTTAGCATATTTTATTAAGAGTCTCTGGCATGATATAAACGGAAATCAGATTTCGCGCCTTCGTACGTCCTCTCTTCTAACGGTCGTCTGCTTCTTACTAGAATTTGCAAACCGCACGAGGATGTATGTCTTGGGCATGCATGGGCCGATATCTGATGCAGATAAATCAAAGTATAGGAACTTAATATGTGATAATGCGCTCTAGTGATTTCGTGAAGTGTGAAATTCCCTTTGCGTGGGAAATATTTCATGATAAAATCTGATGATGGGGCATATTGCCAAATAGATTGAAGTAAAACTGGAGCAAATAGCATTAGTTATTATAAACGAGGTTAAGGGAGTAAATCACGCTCCTGTCCATGCACCTATAACATGGGATTTTTGGAATTAGTCGTAGCAGGCTTAATTTTCTTACAACGGTATCCTGATAACTCACATTAGGATAAAAGCACACAAAATATTGATATCTGTCACAACAGAAACATTTATACCTATTCCTAGCCGCTTCACGTTGAACCATATGTCCGACGAAAATGTGGACCTGACATATTCAGTGGTCGGGACGCAAATGGCACTCCGTAGGCTAGAGATTATGCTGTTGGTGTCCCCGAAATTCACATCAGTTCAATTCCAGTAAAAAGTCGGCCTAATGCCTTGATGATCTACGCGAATATGTTTCCACTTCCACCCCAATTCTCCACCCCTACTTAAATTGCTCAATTTTTCTGATACACCGATGCCGTTTAAAAAAAGTATATGGTGACCTCCCACCGCCCATTTTCATTTCATATTTAGGAGTTAATGACCGCCTTAGTGAATATTATCGTGTAATAATTTTTAGATGTTTAGTTTTAGACCGTCAATCGAAAAACCGAGCGGCATAGCCGCGAGATTTTTTGATGAGGTCTAAAACTAAACATCGAAAAATTGTTACACGATAATATTCACTAAGAAGGTCATTAACTCCATTCTAATATGCACAATGCTCAATATTTCCTCATTTCATAATTTTCTGCAAACTTATCCAGTGTTGATGGGAGAATTTCATGACTGGTTTGCAGCCATGCTCGCGCGTGCTGTCCGTTCACGAGATGCAGCTGTTTGAACTCCACCCACTGCGCAGTGAATGAACCAATCGACGCTCAGCTTTGTAGCACTGCGTCACAAGGATGAGACGTCACCAGTTCGGCACGTGAATGAAAGAGATGACAACAAACCAATGACGATTATCGTGTGATAATCTCTGTACGTTTTGTGGTGTAGACCAATCAGCGCACGGCTATAAGGTGAAGCATGCTAGAATTCGCTATAATTTTATAAATTATGTTTCATATTGTACATTATAATAAAGAACATTTGACTTTGGGAAATCAGTCTAATGGGCTTTAAATATGGAAACGGGTTCTTGTCTAATCCAATAATACAGGGTGCGTAAATGAATTACACACTATCTACAAAATGGTGAACTTTGTTTTAGTATGGTGACCTCTGCTTTTATTTCACGATTTGTCTTCTGACTTTTAAAAAGAACGTGTAAATAAATATATAACGAATACATGCGCTACAACTCGTTAAAGTTTCTAATGTATAGAATAAACCGTATGGACTGTTTTAGACTATATGAGACTATATATATATAGGGGTTGTTTTAGACTATATAAAACTATATGGGATGTTTTAGTTTAGCCCATCAAAAGTATTCAACGAGTCAAAATAGAAAATCGGATAGCTGTTTGAGCAACTGCCACGGCCAAAAGTTTAACTGAGACCCATTCGAATCTGCATGGAAACATCCTCCCCGCAAAGCATGCTCCATTTCACAAGCTCATTAACATAACTGCCTCCATTAACGGAAGTTGACCTTTACTACGTTGCTATAACGTATAGGGGAATACTCACGTACGCACGGTTCAGTTTGAATCCGGCCGAACAACTCCTTCAGTTTTGCACATGAGCGAACTACTTTTCATACGCTCTGCCCAGATAAACAGGGAAAATAATCTCCAGATAATTCTTTTTAACGCTAGGTCAACAGAGGTATTATGCAAACTTGAAAAGTAATCGAAATGTTCGGCAAACATATATTTTACTATATATGATGTCACTTCCGGCGATGTGCGTGCGGCCGGGAATCCTGTCCAAAAATCTGAATGGTGGCTCGACCATTAGACCAATTAGACCCCCAGCAAGGTGGTTGGTATGGAAAGTGTTCATCGTCGTAATCGTATAGTTATCAGAGAGTTGAGGACATTCATCCAACGTCATGGACTTGGCTTCGGTGAGCGAGAATGGGATTTGTATATCTTTGGTACAGGCAAAGCGTGATAGGGTGAATCGGCTTCAGAAACGAGTCGAAATTTCATCTGAATGCTAGTCATTGGTTGGGCTCTCATTGCGAACACCAAGTATCATGTATATGTAACTTAACATACAGGGAAATGACCTTTCTGGACAAACAACTGTAGCAGGTCAAAGATGCATTGATTCTGATAAATCTGCCTAAAGGTCACAAACCACCATTGAAGTTTCTGGGTGTAAGATTATTATCAGGATTTGGCGAACATTGATTGACCGTTATACCTGAATGAGCCAGAAATGTTCTGTGACGTATTTTAAAATGCTTAATATTTGACTCTCAAATATATCAAAACATCCTTTCCAAATTTGAATCGGTAAAAATGTGGATCAGTTATAATGGCCGCCTCCGAAATTTGCCATAATGATTTCGGGCTGGATGACCCTATTTCTGGCGGACTAATCTCGAAAAAATAGTGGGGAATGTGTGCTGAATTTTGCATATGTTTGAATGGAACGGCCAGGCTACCTGATGTGGTGGGTCATTTGTGGCGGCGAATGTTAGGGAATGTAGTTTTCTCAAGATATGCTGTCAATTTACTACATATTAGGTAAGGCCATTATTTAGTGGTTTGTGACCTAAAACTTTGAAACGGACAATATACTTACGGTTAGTTTGACGTACAAGAGCGAATCCCCCTCTGAAATCACGGCCATCGGTTAAGGCACACAACACAAGAAGAACAAAAGTTTGTGGCACACTGGTCCACGTGTATGGAGACATTGTTTGCAGTGGTCACTCGAAATCCACAAAATATGATAGTATAGCCTCAGTGGTAAAAATAGGGAATAAATAAGCCAGTGCCGATTCCTCCATACGTAGTTTCCTCGTGAACAACCCGGATCTTAATAAATTCGACAAGTGCAGCAAAGCCGGAAACTTGTGGCCGAGAAATTATATGGGAGAAACATGATCTGAAACCATCCATGTTCCCTGCTGTATTTTATCTTTAGTAATATTTCTCGTTCTCGCTAACAGTGACAGGCCCAGTTTGACGCCCTGCCTAACGCTTGCACCAGATGCGCGTTAAGATCAAACGCATGATATGGCTTACTGTTAATCATTGCGTACTATACTTAGAAAAACTTTATCTAAGGCAAATGTGTATGTAGTAGGCAACTGTTAACCTTATTTCACCCATTAATACTCCATCTAGATACAATCGTCCAGTTATCTTCTCATTTTCATTTAGCATGTCACGATATCCTACTTCAAATAATATAAAAGGGAAGCCAATGGAAGCAACAAAAACGAGTTTTACTGAAATATACCACATCAAACCGTATGCGTCATGTGACCATGATGACATTTTTAATGTCGGGAATGCAGTCGAATTATCTAGATATGTAAGTCATAATATCGCGAAAACATTGATATATGTTTTTCAAAATATCGACTTAATAATCCGTTATTTCGAAAAACGAATTTTATTCGTTTAGACTTAATGACTCGAAATTTCGACTCATCTCAAAAGTTTTATTCACCAGCTGCAAATTCCGAGAAACTAGGTCGACATTCCAACTATTAAACCAACATTTTGTAAGACAGTATTCTCATCGTGGTCACTTTTCGCTTCTTTGACCGACACTTATTACTGAAATGTTTCTTTATTCATTCGCAGTTTTTTTTTTTTTTTTTTTAATGTAATACACATGAGCAGTGTGACTAACGTCACAGGACCTACGAAGTAGAGTAGGCATTAGGACTCGAGCGCGAACTGAACTCTTGGAAATCCCCACCCCCAGTTGAAATCCTGCCTATATTAAGATGGCCATTGCCCAAGTCAGAATCGCCAGTGATTTTCATAAAAAATCACCAGAAATTTTCATCAAAAGTAGGTCAGCTCAGAACTTGTCTCCTAATGCGCCTTCATTCCAAAAATAAATAACGATTGTCGATTTAATTTTACAATTTTTTAACTAAAGGAAACAGATTGAATAATAAAGGTTCACTAGATTTCAAGCTTTCCGTGTGAAAATACATTTACATCTCTTTAATGGTTTTCAGTGCCCTTGTCCAGGATCAAAACAACTTTTTGAATCGCATTATTTTCCCAACAATACAACAATTTTTTATATATAGCACTATAGTAGAAAGGTAGCATTTATGTAGTTTACGGTAATTCAACTCAAGACTGTACTCAACATGGAATAATTAAATTCACACTACCTATTTCTACAGTATCAGTACTATGTTACTATCTGTAGCAGTTGAAACCCAGTAAAACTTAAACAATTAAAACCAGTAAAGAAATTTGTCTGTTGAATAACAGAAAATATGGTATGGAGATTTGAATGAGTAAACTATTAAACAACTTACATGATACCAACAAAATGTCCCAACACAAGCTGATAAATTCCTTGGGTGGCTTGCAGGATGGCTTTGTTTCACCCTCAGTAAACTTTTATCAGTGTTGCTCACAGCCTAATCTGAAGGATGATACCAGATCTTTCTTTGTTCTGCTGGGTTATTGCACCAGGCTGACTTAATTGGTTGATGTAGGATATTTCACCATCAGTGGCAATTTGACCTAAATTTGAAGCCTAATCTGTGATGATATGTTTGGATGTGAAATAGGATACACGTTTATCCATACACGTTAAAGGCCACAGTTTACATATATCTATAACAATATACTGAATTGTGTGTATTAAGAATGGCAAGTTGGTAATAGCAGTGTAGCTAAATGCACTAACAAATGATGGAAAATTAGCATTTCCTATTCCTACGAAGTAGGCTACAGATCGCAAATTGTCCGGTAATGAGTCGGTCCATACGAATCCTTTCGTCGGCAAAATAAGGAGAACCGTTGACATTAAAACCTTAATTTTTGGCATGAACGTGCATTAGGGCATTGTTACCAGCAAATTCTGAGCTGATCGAATTCTGATGAAAATTTGATTTATAATTAATTTTTTATTATTTATTGATGACTCGAGTGCACTGTCATGCCCATCAGGAACCCTTGGCTGTATTCTTCTCTGTGACTTTTAAGCGCCTGGGACTAACTTCGGCCGCCCAGCACTAAAGCAAAAAAAAATGATGCGCCCAGCTCTCGAAAATATCAGTAACTTTAATGGTACTTGCCAAAATATGTCGGCATTATACGTTTCAAGGTAGCTCCGCCATGTTTTCCCTAATAGTCCACGCCATGCTTCCCGAACATCTGCCGTAAATTGTTGGAAATATTCGGGAACCCTCGTGATCATGCTGGTTGCTGGTGGTATTGCGGAAGGCTACCGAAAAGCCTTCCGCAGGCGAGCTGTATATGCCACGATGCATGAAGGAAGCAAATCATTTGATCGGAGAATGGAGGTTGTTATTTCGTCTGCTGCGAAGTTTTACCGAGCCACGAATATCACTTGACATGTATTTTATAAATCAATGTCATGAAGCGCCAAGCAACTTTGAAAAACTTCTTCTCACAGAAGCGTGAGAGGTCCAATGAAGGTAAATCTTTTGTTGGCTTTCGGTGGTCGTTCATGCCAAGAAAACTGTGGTCCGTTTTGCCCCAGCGTTTTATCGCATTTAATGAGTATCAGTTACCACAACCGAGTCCTGTCCGGCTAAAAATACCCTGTCATTGATCCACATTCCACTATGCCACATGGCCCTATTACTGAGGTTAATCTTAACGTGCTTCTGGGACAACTCCACAGCTCTGAAAATGATTCTTGTCCGAGAGCATAGGCCTACTGCATATACCCTCAAACAATCAGCGCTGTTCCCATAACTTAAATTGTTAAACCATATCATTGAAATAATATAGCAGAAAACATTGCTGTAAGTTATGATATGTACACTATGACCAAAGACATGTTCATAATGTGCTAATCGGATAGTTAGGACAAACATGCATCAGAGAGTGTGTGACTTGGGTTCAAGGGTTAAGATTTTGGAGGGAAATATAATTTTGACAGCAGAAATATGACCCCGCCATGTGCTGATTAGAGCGCTAAAACAGGGTAGGCTAAATGGACCCTTTTCAATGCAGTATTTCTTGGCATGTGTTGTTGTTCTAAAACGTCAGCTTCCAAAAAATATTTTAATTATATCTATATTAAAAGCACACATGCATGTGTGCGCTCGCTCGTACGTCGTAATCAGTCTATTAGATCTACATGTACTATGAGATATCTATAATATGGCTAGTTTAACAGTAGGCCTACACCTGAATCCAGTATTAAACTGGAGATTCCTGAGTAATCTATTTTTAGCCTAACTTACATTGTAATGTTGACACACATTCCGATACCACACACATTCCAATGGTATCCGTTTTCACTCATT
Organism: Hanleya hanleyi; assembly: GCA_036873755.1. NCBI lineage: Eukaryota > Metazoa > Mollusca > Polyplacophora > Lepidopleurida > Hanleyidae > Hanleya > Hanleya hanleyi. Next base: position 94,411 of record JAVTVY010026300.1, on the reverse strand, counting down.
TGCTGGTCTTGGAATTTCGTTGAGATTGAAGGCATATTATACTGTGCGTTTTATATATCCAGCCTATACAACATTGCATCATTTCTTCAGTTCAGTCATTAGTTAAAAAATGTTCTACCTCAAAAAGAAATAAAAAATGGCTGGATTTTATGAGAGAAATTACTAAATTTAAACACAACAATATGTTATTACTGAAGAAATCGATAATAAAATCATCGTTGTGTTTTAAATTCAGTAACCTATAACCAGTTGTTTATTTTGTTCGTGTGTGCTTTATTGTTCATTGATTATTATTATGTACTCTCTTCAGATGAGGTACCTTGAAGTTGAATGCCAAATAAATATATCCATGGAGAATGGCTCTCTAGTGATTCCTGATTTGATTCTTGCATTCTAACAAATCTCTGATCTTGACCTTTCTCACTTCAAATTTGTGTTTCTTATCCAGTTTCCTGTCTTATTTAGGACTACAAACATTTACTTCTGAACTGCTCTGACAGAGCATCATTCCCTACGCTAATTTAAGAAAAATCGCCTAATGCCGAGAAGGGGGGGGGGTTCCCCGCTCTCTCGGACTCTCCCCCCAACACTTCGTGCTGTACTGCTGGGCTGATCATTCTCCAGGGTAATAGAAACTGAGGGCGATAATAGTTGCTACGCTAATGACTCACCAGCGGTGACATCTGGAAAAGTTAATAGTTCCCACTGTCAATTAGAGACGCTATATAAATTCTCTCATGGTAGCACACAGGGCCCCCAAGTCATCTCTCGAGTACACACTTAAATTATCTCAAACCCTATTTCGTAGGTCCAGTGACGTTAGTCACACTGCCATGTTTCATTATCCCATCACGTTTTGTACTGTGTTATTCCTACGAAGTAGGCTACAGATCGCAAATTCTCCGGTAATGAGTGAGTCAGTCAGGCAGTCAGTCAGTCCATCCGAATCCTTTCGTCGGCAAAATAAGGAGAACCATTGACATTAGAACCTTGATTTTTGGCATGAACGTGCATTAGGGCATTGTTACCAGCAAGTTCTGAGCTGACCGAATTTTGATGAAAATTTGATTTATAATTATTTTTTTTATTTTTTATTGATAGCTCAGCGAGTGCACTGTCATGCCCATTGGGAACCCTTGGCTGTATGTTTCACTGTATATATAACACAGTACAAAACGTGATGGGATAATGAAATAGGAAATGCTAATTTTCCATCATTTGTTAGTGCATTTATCTACACTGCTATTACCAACTTGCCATTCTTAATACACACAATTCAGTACATTGTTATAGATATATGTAAACTGTGGCCTTTAACGTGTATCCTATTTCACATCCAAACATTTCATCACAGACCAAATCATGCAGGCTTCAAATTTAGGTCAAATTGCCACTGATGATGAAATATCCTACATCAACCAATTAAGTCAGCCTGGTGCAATAACCCAGCAGAACAAAGAAAGATCTGGTATCATCCTTCAGATTAGCCTGTGAGCAACAATGATAAAATTTACTGAGGGTGAAACAAAGCCATCCTGCAAGCCACCCAAGGAATTTATCAGCTTGTGTTGGGACATTTTGTTGGTATCATGTAAGTTGTTTAGTAGTTTACTCATTCAAATCTCCATACCATATTTTCTGTTATTCAGCAGACAAATTTCTTTACTGGTTTTAATTGTTTAAGTTTTACTGGGTTTCAACTGCTACAGATAGTAACATAGTACTGATACTGTAGAAATGGGTAGTGTGAATTTAATTATTCCATGTTTAGTACAATTTGTTCACATGAATGGTGGAATGTCTGGACTCTCAAATGAAAGTGTGTTGTACATGTACATAGCTCAAGCATGTCAGGTTTGAGGAACAAACATAGTTGCAATTAAGATATAACCAAAGAAATTTCATGACAATTATTGAATCTAAGTAGGCCCCTACCTAACAAAATTAGCTTAATAAAAAAGGCCTTCCCGGCGTAAATTGTTTTCTTTTGAGAGAGAATGGTATTTTCTGGGTTAAGAATTTCCTGTATAAAGATAGGTTGTTCAAGGAGGCTTTGTTTTTGCCGCTGTTGTGTGCATCAAGTGTATGGAAACATGATATATGCACCCAGAGCCCTGATCTACAGCTGTATAAAACTCAACATCTGGCATTGACGGCATGTTTAAAGGGTCTTAATTTATTTTCTTTGGGTAGAATTTAACTAGATAAAGTAACTTTGATTGTACTTCTTGAATATTGACTATATTCCTACGAAGTAGGCTACAGATCGCAAATTGTCCGGTAATGAGTGAGTGAGTCAGTCCATCCGAATCCTTTCGTCGGCAAAATAAGGAGAACCGTTGACATTAGAACCTTGATTTTTGGCATGAACGTGCATTAGGGCATTGTTACCAGCAAGTTCTGATCTGAAATAATTCTGATTAAAATTAGATTTATAATTAACACTTCAGTATATTGTTATATATATGTAAGCTGTAGCCTGTAACGTGTATCCTGTTTCACATCCAAACATGTCATCATTGTCAAGAAAACTGTGGTCCGTTTTGCTCCAGCGTTTTATCGCATTTAATGACTAGGCCTATCAGTTACTCTCCGGCTAAAAATACCCTACTGCATATACCCTCAAAAATTCAGCGCTGTTTGCACAACGAAGCTGAGATGGTTTAACGTTTATCATAAAGAAAATCACCGATCAACTGCCATAGAATATAATGTGAAACAAGGAAACCGGAATAGTACATTCATCAGATTGCCGATACCCAAAATGTGTTGTCTCATATATCTAGATAACAACGTGATGTAGAGACGCTATTTATTCGTCTTTGTACCGGTTATGCTCAGGAGAATCACATAGAATCATTATTATCTTGTGCATAGAAGGTGTTGGTCTCGAGTTGAATTACCGTAAACTAAATAAATGCTACCTTTCTATACTATAGTACTATATATAAAAATTTGGTGTATTGTTGCGAAAATAATGTGATTCAAAAAGTTGTTTTGATCCTGGACAGGGCACTAAAAACCACTAAAGAGATGTAGATGTATTTTCACACGTAAAGCTTGAAATCTAGTGAACCTATATTATTCAATCTGTTTCCTTTAAAAAAAAATGTAAAATTAAATCGGTGATCGTTATTTATTTTGGAATGAAGGCGCATTAGGAGACTGTTACCAACAAGTTCTGAGCTGACCTATTTTTGATGGAAATTTCTGGTGATTTTTGATGAAAATCGGTGGCGATTCTGACTTGGGCGGTGCCCATCTTAATATAGGCAGGATTTCAACTGGGGGTGGGGATTTCCAAGAGTTCAGTTCGCGTTCGAGTCCTAATGCCTACTGTACTTCGTAGGTCCTGTGACGTTAGTCACACTGCTCATGTATGAAATTGGAACTATTCCTACGAAGTAGGCTCTCAGTTGCAAATTGTCCGGTAATGAGTGAGTGAGTGAGTCAGTCAGTCAGTCCATCCGAATCCTTTCGTCGGCAAAATAAGGAGAACCGTTGACATTACATCCTTGATTTTTGGCATGAAGGTGCATTAAAGAATTGTTACCAGCAAGTTCTGAGCTGACTTACTTTTGATGAAAATTTTACCTACTTAGGTGACCTATAACATTACGCTTGGATCCCCAAGTCATTTTCCTCACTCTACTTCGTAGGTCCTGTGACGTTAGTCACACTACTCATGTAGCAAATAATTATGAACATGAAATTGTGAACGCGAAACGACGCCGATTAATACAAGCAGAATTGCGGCTTATATCAATATTAATTGACACTATTGACTGGTAAACACACTATTTATTACAGTGAAGAGTACACACAAGACATCGATCGAGTTTGACAAAACAACTAGTTTAATTATCAGTATTAATTGCTGATTTAATTTATAATTTTCCAGGTTTGACAAGAATAGATTAGATTGTAGATTAGAGAGTAGATTGACAGAAAGAATATCAAAACATTACACTAGCAGTCTTTAGTATCTGTCATGTATCACACTGGGATATAATTTAAACAAAAACATTACATGTGTAATTATGTCAAAAAATTTCTTGTCATTTCAAATCTTGATCCATTTTGATTCCTTGATTAAGGGATACAGAATCACTGCCACGGAGTGTGTTGGTGTGTCACAGATTCACATCAGCACAGTAACTGGTAAACTATTCATTCAATCCCATCACTTTTAATCTTCAACAAAATATTCAATACTGTTTTAATCGAAAATTTCTGGTGATTTTTGATGAAAATCTCTGGTGATTCTGACTTGGGCTGCATGTGCCCATCTTAATATAGGCAGATTTCAACTTGGGGCGGGGGGGGGATTGCCAAGAGCTCAGTGCCTGTCGGAGTCCTAATGCCTACCTTACTTCGTAGGTCCTGTGACGCATAGTCACACTGCCATGTATATACAGTGAAACATACAGCCAAGGGTTCCCAATGGGCATGACAGTGCACTCGCTGAGCTATCAATAAATAATCAAAAAAATAATTATAAATCAAATTTTCATCAGAATTCGGTCAGCTCAGAACTTGCTGGTAACAATGCCCTAATGCACGTTCGTGCCAAAAATAAAGGTTCTAATGTCAATGGTTCTCCTTATTTTGCCGACGAAAGGACTCGGATGGACTGACTGACTGCCTGACTGACTCACTCATTACCGGACAATTTGCGATCTGTAGCCTACTTCGTAGGAATATCTTTTTGAACAATTGATGATATGTCATTTCTACAGCGTATACAATAACATAACTCTTCCATCTATAAATATTTCCTACAAAATGTAATTTATTCATACACATATACACATGAGCAGTGTGACTAACGTCACAGGACCTACGAAGTAGAGTAGGCATTAGGACTCGGAACGCGAACTGAACTCTTGGAAATCCCCGCCCCCAGTTAGAATCCTGCCTATATTAAGATGGGCACCGCCCAAGTCAGAATCGCCGGTGATTTTCATCAAAAATCACCAGAAATTTTCATCAAAAGTCGGTCAGCTCAAGACTTGTTGTAACAATCTCCTGCTGCGCCTTCATTCCAAAAATAAATAACTATCGCCGATTTAATTTTACAATTTGTTAACTAAAGAAAACAGATTGAATAATAAAAAAGTTCAGTAGATTTCAAGCTTTACGTGTGAAAATATATCGATCTCTTTAATGGTTTTCAGTGGCCTTGTCCAGGTTCAAACAACTTTTTGAATCGCATTATTTTCCCAACAATACAACAAATTTTTATATATAGTACTATTATTATAGTAGAAATGTAGCATTTATGTAGTTTACGGTAATTCAACTCAAGACCAACACCTTCTCTGCACAAGATAATGATTTCATGCCATTCTCCTGAGCATAATCGGTACAAAGACGAATAAATAGCGTCTACTTACTTTATCTAGTTAAATTCTACCCAAAGAAAAAAATTAAGACACTTTAAACTAGCACATGCCGTCATGGCTTTGTTTCACCCTCAGTAAACTTTTATCGTTGTTGCTCACGCAGACTATTCTGAAGGATGATGCCACATCTTTCTTTCTTCGGCTGACTTAATTGGTTGATGTAGTATATTTCACCAACAGTGCGTAACTGTAACTTGACCTGAATTTTATGCCTGATGTGATCTGTGAGGAAATGTTTCAAGGATGTGAAATAGGATAGACGTTAAAGGCCACAGCTTACATATATCTCTAGCAATATACTGAATTGTGTGTAGGCTGGCAAGTTGGTAATAGCAGTGTAGTTAAATGCACTAACAAATGATGGAAAATTAGCATTTCCTATTTCATTATCCCATCACGTTTTATACTGTGTTATATATACAGTGAAACATACAGCCAAGGGTTCCCGATGGGCATGACAGTGCACTAGCTGAGCTATCAATAAATAATAAAAAAAATAATTATAAATCAAATTCTCAGCAGAATTCGGTCAGCTCAGAACTTGTTGGTAACAATGCCCTAATGCACGTTCGTGCCAAAAATCAAGGTTCTAATGTCAATCGTTCTCCTTATTTTGCCGACGAAAGGACTCGGATGGACTGACTCACTCACTCACTCACTCATTACCGGACAATTTGCGATCTGTAGCCTACTTCGTAGGAAAATGACCTCTCTTAATTCATTTAATTCGTGCCTTTATTGCATGCGGTACATTCATAAAACTGATTATAACCTATAGACATAAGTATTATGTATCAGCTGGGTTGTTATTCCAGGTTTTTCATGAGCAATTATGTACATTTTTCCAAGCCAAAACATTAAGGTCGACTGACGAGGTATTACTTCAGGTCACAATCGTTTGTAAAGAGCTACATTTGTTTATGTTTGTTGTCCATACTGATACTATATAACCTTATCAATTTGAGCCCACCCAAAACATTTCCTTCCACAAACATTTTGTGGTCAAGTGGGCACCAAAACGTATAACTTCTCAAGAGTTATTGCTATATTCATGTAGTTAATAACTTGGCTAGGTTATAATTTTTATAACTTCTGTAAGTTGGTCCCCTAATTGCCAATAGGGATCATCACTATGGGGATTAGAGTAGATTAGGATCAGGATATCTTTTCCAGTCTATCCTGATGTTCACACTTATCAAACAGGTCTGGGAATTTCGAATTTTATCGGAACCCCTCTTTCGGTTCTGTGTCCTGTGTTCCATGGCAACCCACTATAAAATTATTAGCAATGACAACTTCAATTCAGTTTATTCTCCTCAACGATGGGGAAACATAATTCTGTTTCCGCTGATTTGTTTCATGGTACATGTACCACCAAGCTACCGGAACCTAACAGTTCCTTGATATCCTAAGGCGTGTCAAACAATGCTGTCTGTAACATATGACATTGAAAATTGTTGGTATTTAAAGGTTTGTTGATTTTAGCTAAACAACATGAACATAACCATCACATTGCTTTGTGTATACATCATCAACAGTTTATGTTCCCTATCAATGTCATGAAGTGTTGGAGAGCTGCCAGACTAGCAGATTCCTGTACACATCTAAATCTATATACAAACGAACTTTGGGAGGTGTGAGCAGCTAACCAACATCTGAATAAGAATAGGCTCGTTAGTATTCAGATATGTTCATGGCTCTAATGGAGCTAACAGAACACTCAGATATACAGATAAAACGTCATTATACAATATGTGTGTTTGGTGGACATGTCTATCACTGATGATCAATTTGGCATAGTTCCAGAACACCCATTGGGAAAGTTCTGCGGCACGGTCAAGGACACAGTACTGGCTCTGAGTTAATTAGATAGAAAACTACATGTAGGGGAGTTAATCAGCGACCATCATTTACGTACATGAATGAACAGGTCGAGTGTTTAATTATTCAGCGAGACCATGTAGTACAGTGTAAATGACCAAGTGTAAGGAAGAATTGACTTCATCATATATACATGTACATGAATACCTGAAGTATTATCCTTGTCCACAATACCATCTACATGGTTATACGAGAGGCCTAATAACTACAGACTACAGTGCAAGATAGAAGTGATCAGTACACATCTGTAGATCATAGACAATCTTCACCTCATCTTCACCTGATTTATTTCATGATTGCTTTGGGAAGCATTTAGATTGTTACAGTTGTTTGGAATTAGTTTCTTTTTAAACGTATCTTGTTGAATAAATGATCAAAAGTATCCAAAACTGCTCGATGAACAATATTGGGACAATGAAATGATCAACATTGGGTTGAAACTGGGTCAAAACACCTGGGTCAACATTGGGTCAAACCATCTGGGTAAAAAAAAAAGACATCAGCTCAATACACCTGGGTCAACATCAGGTCAATACTCCTGGGCCAACACTGGGTCGACATCAGGTCAAAACACCTGGGTCAACATTGGGTCAACATCAGGTCAATACTCCTGGGCCAACACTGGGTCGACATCAGGTCAATACTCCTGGGCCAACACTGGGTGGACATCAGGTCAAAACACCTGGGTCCACATCAGGTCAAAACACCTGGGTCAACAGCAGGTCAAAATACCTGGGTCAACATCAGGTCAAAACACCTGGGTCAACAGCAAATCAAAACATCTGGGACAACATCGGGTCAACATCAAGTCGAAACATCTGGATAAACATCAGGTTAAAACACCTGGATCAACATTGGATCAAAATCAGGTAAAATACCTGGGCCAACATTGGGTCAACAGCAGGTCAAAACACCTGGGCCATGATAAAGTCAACATCAGGTCACACCACCTGGGCCAATGTTGGATCGACATCAGGGAATTATTATATTAGAAGATTAGAATATGTTACACACCACTTGAGAATTGTCAACACGAACAGAACTATAAGCCGGTTGACCATTACAAATAGCAAGGTTCCACCATTAACATGACAGACGTGTTACCGTCCCTGAATCGATGAACTGTAAATTTCTACCTACAAAACATTGTATTGCATGCTAATTGTAAATTTAAATTTACATGTAAGCCTTAAATATTGTAGATGAAAGTTTGAATGTATATGAGCACGAATGAAAGGATGGTGTAAGCAGAGTGTGCGTTACAAAAAATAGATCGATTACCTACATTATATTGAGCTTTTAAAGGTTTTATTTTCTTCATAATTATCATATCAATCTTTGAGGGCCTCATCAAGGAAGACCAGTTCTCAATTGATTGCACAACCCTCTCAATATATACATGTAGATAAAGATATTATTATCACTTATTGAACAATTCTGATGATTTCCACCAATGAGGACAGACACATAGACAATATCATATCAAACTAGGATTGAGTAAGTGAGTGAATACGATAACTATAAACCACATGTATAGACGTGAGATCTGCATCTTCGTAGACACATAGACAAAATATGTATTAAAGAGACTCTTTACCATACTCACTGTTTCTGTGAGAGGAAGAGTTTCTATTTTCTTGGTGAATATTTCCAGTTGTTCATAGTACCATTTCCTCAGCTTGTCCTCAGACTCTATATCATCAACTATGGCCGTCCTGCCGAGGAGGATAAGACACAAATACACACAGATTCAAACTGAAAGACTGTTTACTGACAACCATGAACAACAGAGGGATTAAAGAATGGAGACAATTCATGACAATCTGATCAGAAACATTTTTTTGATTTTTGGACTATATAATCAATACAGTGTCCTTTATGATACATAGGAAAATGTTCTGGCTACGCTAAAGTTAATTGATCTGCAGAGGAATGTTTGGTCAGTAAACATGTACACTACAGTTGTTTCAGAATTAACCTTCTTAATTAACAAAAACACAAAAGTTATGAGCAACAGAAACATCTCTGACAATTGGAAAAATAATACGACTTGACTGGAATAATATCAACGAAATAAACTGTGCGTCTCCAGTCGTGTGTGGTTGACGAAACATATGCGTTTTGTATAACAAACACAAACTGTGAGCAGAAGTTACCCCCCCTTTGCCTACCTCTCCTGGTCCAGTTCTTGTATATAGGAATAAAGTTCACGTTCTCCATTGCGGCGTTTCCCGGGACTGGCCCCTGGAGGTTCAATCTGGGCCTTACGACCACCCCTACTCAGGAGTCCTGCACCTCTCATGTCGATCTCCATGAAGGGGTCTCGTGGCCCCAGCATCACCTCTGCTTGGTGAATAGCACTATCATCTGCAAAAAAGAAATAATTATCAGTGAGTGAGTTAGGGTTTAATGTCGCATTCAGCAGTATTTCAGCCATACAGCATTGATGTAACTAGATTAACTGGACATGTGACTAACCATGTACAGACATCATATGAAGCAATTAATCTTCCCGTTGTGGCAACAGACATGGTACAAAGAAACAATGATCAGCAATCTGGAAAAGCAAATAGTGCAGTAATATTTATATCAACTGTTTTCAAATTCTATCGTCAGACAATCATAGTACAAACGTACAATGTATCATGCGATAATTATCTGTTGGGCAGCTCTTGTGCTACATCCTATACAATGGGCACAACTCCATTAACCAGTTTACTAAGCCACTTGTCCTTCCATTAAGCCAAGCTGCCAGGATGTGGTCTCCAGCCTTCAGTTGTTTCAAATTCCATTTAAACACGATGCTTGTTAAGTGAATGTCTTGGAAACTTTCAAACACTGGTTGAAGCGGAGTTCATTCGCCAATTGTAGCAATGCCATTACCACCTAACATCTAATCAGCATTAACCCGCTGCTTCTGCTGGGTGCTATTTTAAAGTTGGTCTGGGTGCTCATTGCTTGATTATTGGCCCAGCAACTGGTCATATCATAGGGTCTGGTAAACGTGCATTAACGCCCCCAATGCTCAGCATACCAGATGATACCTTGACCTGCCTGGCTTGGCTGAGAAACCTATTGTTAAACACTCTGCACAAATACAATCACTTTGCGTAATTTCTTGTGTATTGTCAGTCTCTGGAGTGTATGGCCATACCCCACCAATTTGATGTCAAATGTACATTCATGCCTTCCACCTGCTACTTAAAAACTTGGTGACATCCCTGACCCGTTCTCTCTGTTCACCTACATGTACCTCAACTGTTTGGTAGGTGACATACAAGTCAAGTATGGGTAGAGGGACATGTATACCTTGACACAATAGATTCTTCTTATAGAAACTCAGGTGCATGATTAAACCAGTTGATTGGTCAATTCAAATTTTCAAAAATAAATCCAGTATTTTCATTGGCTCGTGAAGAAAATTGGAAGAACATCCAACCAATCACAAAGTTTCTATTAAACTCTATTCTTGATCTCTTGGATATTACTTGATCTCTGCAATATGGGATTTGAGGATTCTTTTAAGTGGACTCCCAACGTAGACTCAACAGACCATCACATATCCAAAGTTGGCGAATCTGGAGGACAACAGGTTGTCATGGTTGTAGGTGTACACAAGCTCGCATTTACCTCGATGAAAAAAAGAGTCCCTGTTGTATATATCCAAACACCAAGGGAATAGTGACACATTCACAAACATGCCAGCACATCAGTCTCTTGACAATTTTCCCCCAATTTCATTGCAATGCAACACATACCTTCATTAAAGTTGTACAATCTAGACTCATACTATTTCCATGCACATATCCCTGTAAAAATACCAGTATGTGCATTAACAGCGGGCTGCAGCGTCCAGGAAAATCAAATTCGCTGCAGTTTGCCGATTCACCCCAGGAACGAAATGAACAGCGGAGTCACATCGAGGTCTCCAATTCTATAGATGCAAATGAAATCAGAGCTACATGTACATGTAACTCTAATCAGGAAGAGAGTTGACAATGCAGCCTGCCAAGTTCCTGCGTCCTACATGTATTAAACTGTTGAGTACAAGGGTACAGTAGCTCTGGTTTTAATAGGCGGGATGGACGCCTGGACGTAGTATGGAGGGTTTAATAGTCTACCAGTAAGGAGAAATCAATATGGGTACATACACCAGTTATAACAATGTACGGTACAATGTTAGAGGAAGCTCATCCAATAAAGCCATTCTTCGCCATGTATTATGCATATATGACCACCAACGGCGACTATTAACCGAATCAGCTCTGACATGGAACGGGGAACTCCATCGTAAATACGACATGCCCCGTATGTCAAGAGTTCTATTGAGACGTTAGGCACGGTACCACGAGAACATGTACCTGGACATTAGTACCCATTCATCGCTACAATTCACATTCATGGAGTCCACCCTCAATATTGTAAAACTAATCCCTCAGGAGAATACATAGAAAAATGATCATCAGAAGACACACACTCTGAATACAGATATTTCAGATAACCATCCTCTTCAATCAGGGTTTTCAGTGGCAATGGAAGTGAAATTTTTTCGCTCGTAGCAAACTGTTGGCTAAGTTTGTCATGTGTAGGACCGTAAAAAAAAACATGAATTGCAGGCAAGCACCTAAAAGGTGCGTGGACCCCTCAGCCTGTTATTTTTTTTAGTCAAGTAGGATCAGGGCTGCATCTAGAGCCAGTTTAGTTCCGGAAAACGTATGGGTGCCCAAAACTCAAATGAAACAAAAAATGAAAGTGTTGTTGTTGTTCAATTTGAAAGGAAATACTCCAAGAAAAAAGCTTCCGAGAGCCTCAATATTGATCCGATTGCATAGAGGGTATTGAATTTCATGTTAATAAACCTCTGTTTTGTGATTGATCACAGGCTCTTTGCGCCAAAATTCACTACAAATACTGGACCCTCCATAATGAATTACGAAAAGGAACTGGGAGTTTGGGATCGGAACCTGCAAAAAATCCCTGAATACAGTCCTGTCGATACAGTTTGCTCCAGGTATGCGAACTGGTTAAAAATTGCCCAGAGTCAGGCTGAAAATGGTCTCTCCTAATGACTCATTTTAAATAATTTCCAAGGTACATACATGTACATTAAGATGTATGGTGACAGAAATTGAAGCATTATGTTGTACCAGTTATATTGTAAATGTGTGGACAAAAATATCCGCTCATGCAAAAGTTTTAGGATAAATCATATGATGTGGAATAGAATGATTTAACAGCAAAATTGAAGAAAAATGTTGTCCTTCATTTAACCCCCCACCGGTTATTTCCTCTTGTACTTCTGAAATAAACATGAAGCTGCGCTATCGACACCCCTCGGCTCTGAACCCCAGCTATTATAATGTAAGGGTGTCTCTACCAATTGATTGGCTTGTGGGAAGAAATATTTACCCCTGGTATTGTAAGTGTACTTTCTTTGAAAAAAAAAAAAAGTTTTCCTCCCCTTAAATTAATTTGTTTCTGGAATAAATTGAAAGAGCTGTATCGATGTCTCACCAAAACAACAGTACACATGGCTAGATAAATACAGTACATGTATACTAAATGGGACATGTATGTCATTTTCAAAACAGATTTGTAAGCATTCTTTGCATTGTCTAAGAAAATAAATCAATAAAGCAGTCATCCAATCAATAAATAAATGTGATAGTATACTAACATGATATAGAAATAATATGCAAACTTAACATAGGAATTAGTGGATTTTGTTCGACAAGGGGCATACTTTCTGACACATTTTTGATAGGCATCTAGTGTCATTTTCAAAACAGATTTGTAGGCATTCTTCGCATTGTGTACATGTAAGAGAATAAATCAATAAATCAGTCATCCAATCAATAAATAAATGTGATAGTATACAAACATGATATAGAAATTATATGCAAACTTAACATAGGAATTAGTGGATTTTATTAGACAAGGGGCATAACTCTGCAAAATACTTTCTGACACGACTCATTTTCGATAGGCATCTAGTTCAGGTCAAGAGAAACAACTGTATCACGTTAGGATGTTGTATATGGAACGGTTCTGAAATTATCACAATAAATCATAAATGGATTTTTATTTGTAAAAAGGGGCATAACTCTGCAAAATATTGTCCGAGATGACTCCTTTTCGATAGGCTTCTGATTTACGTGAAGATAAATAGATGTAACAAGTTTGGTTGCTATGCATGAAATGGTTCTGTAGATATCGCGGTAACGGATTTTATTAGACAAGGGGCATAACTCTGCAAAATACTTTCTGACACGACTCATTTTCGATAGGCATCTAGTTTAGGTCAAGAGAAACAACTGTATCACGTTAGGATGTTGTATATGGAACAGTTCTGAAATTATCACAATAACAAATCATAAATGGATTTTTATTTGTAAAAAGGGGCATAACTCTGCAAAATATTGTCCGAGATGACTCATTTTCGATAGGCTTCTGATTTACGTGAAGATAAATAGATGTAACAAGTTTGGTTGCCATGCATGAAACGGTTCTTTAGATATCGCGGTAACGGACGGACGGACGGACGTACGTACGGACAGCCGTACATGATGACGACAATACCCCTAGGCCAAAGTTGGCCAAGGGGTAAAAAAGGGATTCAGCACATGTGTGTGCGTGTGAAAAAACAACGTACACTGCATCTCATACATATCACATGAGGCTGACAAGCTGTGGATAGGAAAGAGTCCCAAACTTTAACATTTAGCGCCCCAGGGGTGGGGAAATCCTCCTGAGGATGGTGCATATAGGTTGAACAAGTGTGGCATCATGTAAGCTCCCAGAATATATGGGAATTGGGGGGGGGGGTCCATCCAATGATTTTCTTGAATCTTGAATGGGCCAGGCTTTCTTGTATCAAGGAACCTTCAAAAGTCACAATGAAACATGCAGCCAAGGGTTCCCGATGGGTATAGATAACAGTGCAAAAGCTAAGCCATCAAAAAATGATAACAAAATATAATTAAAAATCAGGAAATCATCATAGCCATCTGAAAATCTAATCATTTCATCAGTCAACATTCAGGAAGCTCTCACCAAAGTTTGGTCAGTCCTGACTTGATAGATCTGCAGATATTCAGCGGACAAGAACATGTTGATGGGCATAGATAACAGTGCAAAATCTCAACCATCAATAAATAATAAAATTGAGGTCGATGATATCTCATATCATTGATGAAGAGTATGATTCGAATATGGAGATATTGCTGATGAGCTTAACATAATCTAATACAGCGGATGGCACCCATATTGGATTATGCACATCAATAAAACCTAATACCAACTGTCCTTTCACCAATGTCCATGCACTCCCCAAGTTTGAAGTAGATTGGTTGAATCGTTCTAGAGTTATTGTCCAGACAATATCTAAATGCTGAAAATCTAAGATGACTGATGGTGGCCATCTTGGATTACACAGGTAACTGAAAAAGCAATGACAACTGTCCTCTCACCATGTCAAGCCAAACTGCAAGTTTGAAGTCGATCAGTTGAATTATTCTAGAGTTGCTGTCCAGACAAGATGCAACTGCTTAAAATGCAACATAATCCAATATCGCTCGTAGATGGCAGACAAATTGGATTATGCTCGTTCATGAAACACAATCCTAACCGGGATCTTAATAAGGTCAAGGGACTCCCCAAGTTTGAAGTAGATCCGTTGAATCGTACTCCAGCTATTGTCCGAACAAGATCAAACTGCTTAAAATCCAATGAAATCCAGTATGGCTGATGGTGGCCATATTGGATTAAGCACATCCTTGAAAAACGATCCTAATCCTCCTCTCAACAATGTCAAGGCACTCCCCAGGTATGAAGTAGATCGGTTGAATCGTTCGAGTTATTGTCCGGACAAGATCCAACTGCTTACAATCCAATATGACTGACAGCGGCCATATTGGATTACGCACATTGCTGAAAAACAATCCCAACCGTCCTCTCACCAATGTCAAGACACACCCCAAGTTTGAAGTAGATCAGTTGAACCGTACTCCAGTTATTGTCCGGACAAGATCAAACTGCTTAAAATCCAATGAAATTCAGTATGGCTGATGGTGGCCATATTGGATTAAGCACGTCCTTGAAAAACAATCCTAATCCTCCTTTCAACAATGTCAAGGCACTCCCCACATATGAAGTAGATCGGTTGAATCATTTTCGAGTTATTGTCCGGACAAGATCCAACTGCTTATAATCCAATATGGCTGACGGCGGCCATATTGGATAACGCACATTGCTGAAAAACAATCCCAATCGTCCTCTCGCCAATGTCAAGGCACACCCCAAGTTTGAAGTTGATCGGTTAAATCGTTCACAAGTTATTGTCCGGACAAGAAAATCTAAGATCCAACTGCTTATAATCCAAAATGGCTGACGGCGGCCATATTGGATACCGAACATTGCTGAAAAACAATCCCAACCATCCTCTCGCCAATGTCAAGGCACACCCCAAGTTTGAAGTTGATCGGTTAAATCGTTCACGAGTTATTGTCCGGACAAGAAAATCTTACGGAATTTCGGACACCTACTAAGTAGCGGGGGACAATAATTAAAAATCATGAAATCATCATAGCCATCTGAAAATCTAATCATTTCATCAGTCAACATTCAGGAAGCTCTCACCAAAGTTTGATCAGGCCCGACTTCATAGATCTACAGATATTCCGCGGACAAGAAAATGTTGACGGACGGACGGACGTACATGGCAATGACAAGACCTCACAGCCTTATGGGCTGAGGGGTAAAAATGAGTTTTCCAAATATTTGTAGATAATGTGAACATGAAAAAATTCGGTTCAATTTCTTTCCTAAACTTTTCAGATTTGAACACAGTTTCATATGTTTTAGATGAAAAATACTTTGGGCTATAAAACTCTGTAGAACCCTACTAATCGTTGTTTGGAATATTTGATATACATGTACAATGAAACCTGTGAACACTGACAACTGGGTAAACCGACTGACCTCCAAATACTGACATTATCCATGGTCGAGCCCAATACCAATATTTAAAGTATTCTGAATGAACCCTGATAAACCAGAACCCTCTCAAGGCCGATACTATAATATGATCCCAATCATGGTCGGTACATGTATGTACAGTACATGTACAGGTTTCACTGTGCACAACATGGACGTCCAGAATACTAGTTTTCCATTCCATTTTTCAGATGTAAGCTTACATGCCATGTTGAAGCCAATTCTTGAACAATACTTTGACCAAATGTACGAGATTCCATCACATTCACCATGCTAATGGTACAAATGCGAGAAGGCTCTGGTAAATCAATCGCTATGAGTATACTCGCAGGCAGCAGTCAAAGTCTTAACTGATGTACATGTTTCTGATGATCAATGTTCTTGGAAGGTCAAAGGTTACAATCAAAGGTTAAGGGTCAAGATCATCTGAAAATGACCAAGGTCCTATGCAAGACCCTCATTCAGGTCCCTAAATTGAGTAACTGAAAATGTTATGAAATTTGAGCATCATCAGCCCCCAAGGTCATATGCAACGATCAAGGTCATATTCCAATGTCAAGGTCATATTCCAAGGTCAAGGTCATATGCAAAGCACAGCTGAGATGGATTTTAGTGCATTCATTTCAATGTAAATTTAGTTTGAGAAAACACTACAGATTCCAATACAAAATTGTATAACTGCCAAGGAAAACAAAAACCCTGGATGTTGGTATCTTGTTTCGGTGGCCCAAGGGCTTCAGTGTACTACCTGGTAATTCATGATGGATAGTTAAAAGCTCCCTCGAGTGGCGATAATAACTAAGATACATCATTCCAAACATGACATTTCCACGCAACAACCTCAACCAAAAAGAAAACCTGACTGACAGACGGATGCACAGAGGACATGCTTGAGTTTGCAGAGATAAGCGTGCGTACATGTATATGCACAGGGTATATTCGCCCTGCACTTACTGGACTAATATTGCCAGGAATTTCATCGCCGTAAAGAAATCAATACGCCTACGACAACCCAGCAAGCTGACATCCATATTTCCTCAATTTTCTGTGCTCGCATCAAATCCCCAGCGAGTCCAGTATACATTATTGAGTATTTTGTGAATATTTTAACACAGATATCAGGACAATATGTTATCAGGGTAATGATGGATTAATCTTAATTCTATGTACATGTAAGTCTATATACATATATATGTGTTATCCCCTGAAGCTATCTGATGGGTGCACTGATGAGGCTATAAACTGGTTCAAATCAATAAAATTCCACAGCATTGTCCAGCTGTATACATGTCTGTCCATACACACTCTTTTTCTCCATCAGAAATATATGAGGCATATATTCACCATGGCAGCGGAAACAAATTCCAAAAGGATCTTGGAGGAACAGGAAGTGTTCCACTCATCTAAACATTCATTACTAAAAGGAATTTGATAACCATTTTCTCCATTGATTTCCATTATTCTTTTCTCATTCTGAACCTATCAGCCTCAGGTGCTGTGACATTGACCATCACCTTCCACTCTGACTCCAAATCAACAGGCTTACATCTACTTCACATTCACAGTCCATCTTCCACGTACATGTAAGTGAATTAGACAAAGGATAACAATAGTCTGTCTGGGTACAACAAATACATACTGTGTAGTCTAGAGATGAGGCTTTCCAGTAATATCATGTAATTATAGGCAGGGTACATGAAAGATCGGCCAGGCTCACACGTGAAATTTTGTGAATGTTGTCCAAATATTTATTACTCTATTTTGGTTCTGAGGAACAATTCATTCTGGCATAGATTTTTTAACTAAGTACATGTATGTCGAGGGCATGCATACAGAGATAGAATTTTGCTGTGACCCTGCAAATCCAATCACGTAAAGATTCTCCTGAAGTTGTATTTATGAGAATCCACGAAACACTAACGCCAAAATCATCAAATTCCAATGTAAATTGTCAGCATTTGTTCATTTATTTCCATGAGACTCCAACAGTTTTGATTACAAAACTATAACATTATATTGGCATAAAAATCTTGAGAAGTTTGGTGAATAATACCTCAAGATATAGTACAGACAAGCTATTATCAGTTTCAAAGAGATTTGACCTTGACCTTTGACCTAAAAAAAATAGGTCACTTTAATATCACATGGATGGATAACACACCTGTACAGTTTCATGAATGTTTGTTGAATCAGGACTCAAGATATGGAATACTATAATTTTGTTGTCAGCATTTTTATACAGATAGCTCACTTTATCCATAAGATTTTCCTTCTGCAGAAGAGTTTACAACTGAGTTTGCAAAATATTTGTGCCCATTGCATGGTACGTGTATGAGAAAGATTAACGTAGTCATGTTGTTTCTTTGTATCGGCTATGGCTTATCACGTTAGGCACACCGAGTCTTGTCAGATTACCGAAGTCAAGCAATGTTGAGCTCGGTCAATACTTGGATGGGTGACCGAGTGCTGTACTTACTGGCTGGGCTGATCAGTGTTCAGGATAATAGGAACTGTGGACACTCGTGTTCTGGCACATGTAGGCACCATCATGATACGACTGAAAAAATGTTGAAAATGATGCTAAATCATACTCACTCACTCACCCTACTAAAAACAGTTGACCGAGAGCTCCAGCAAAGCTCCAATGTCAGTTTATTTTTTTCCTTCGTTTCAGTGAATTGCATATTAACTTGAGAAAGGCCACCAACAGGTTTCAGGCTCAGTAATTATGCAGACTTTGATGCTCCCGGGAGCATATTAAAATTCCTACATTTGCTTCGTTAATTATGTATGCTCCCTGGAGCGCGGGCAGCAGCTGCAATTTACTGCAGAATGCATCAAATGGCAGATGTTCTACTTGATGCAAGTCGTGCACGCGGTATCTTGTTGCCGGGCTGCGAGAGTTTAATTTCTGTTCTGAGTGGTTTTACCATCATCGGCAGGTATTGACTAATTGTGCAATATGTCATCCGACCATAATTTCTGTTTTCTACGATATCTGAAGTGACAAGTTGATAACTGCTTGAACGTTCTTGTCTTGTATCATTTTCCCAGAGTATTAAACTAATGGAAATTTCTTGCTCAATATTTCAAAGCACTACTTTTTTTTTGTTGCAGAGTAAAATACGATCAACAGTCCTTCTTCCGCTCTTTGCACATGTTGCCTGTGATGAATTGCACTTTCTTTCCCTTCATTGCAATTCCTTAACAGGAATTTGATACTCTCGATGCATTATTTCTGTGAGAAAAGAAATTTAATGGGACGGGGTTTTTTCAACACTGCATATAAATCACAAGAGAATGTTGTCAAGTTTCTACATACATGTACAAATATAAGCAAGCAAGAGTTACCATTAGCTAGGCTGTTTTGTCCTTGGCACTGTGAGACTGTTTGACAAATAAATAATATGGAATGCACCACCCTACTTATTCTGTTATCACTTTCTACCTAGATGATTTCTTTTCTTTTTTCAACCAGGGATCCAATGAATTAATACATGTACGTACATGAAGATCTGAAGTTCTCTGAAATCTAAATATTTGTACCAAGAGAAACATTTCTAATTTGAAGGCATCATAATTAGGAGTGATTAAAACACTAAACATACAATCTCCCCCAAGCTGTAGGGGTCAAAATAATTTTCAGCTTGCCCTTCAGCAGGCTGGAGAGAATCACCTCTCTAAAATGGAGGTAAAAAAGGTAATTTTTGTTCAAGAATATATCGAACATCTGCCATACATGCATGAGACCATGGACATATGTATCCGCATCAAATGATATTGAAAACACAAATTGTCATCTATCTAATTTGCATATAAGAATAGACGAAATGTTTTGTTCTCTATTAGCAATTAAACTATGCACACTTTCATTGGAAAACCACTGTTACCACATGTAACAATATGTCGCCTGAATATTTTGAAGCGTTATGATGGATTTACCCAAAAGCAAAAATGACCTTTTTACCTCCATTTTAGAGAGGTAGTTCTCTGTAACCTGTTCATGTCAATATTTAAGGGCAGCTGAGCAGGTATTATTTCGACCCCTGACATGTAGTCACAATTACCATGCCCCACCAAATATACAGTAAAGCCTCCAATAATTTAATCACAGGAAGTGAAATTTTCAAGCACGAAATCAACAGGTGAGTAAAAATATCAGAATGGGAAGTTGACAAAATAGTCCAAAATCATTCAGATAATCCATTATTCTTTTGTTATTCAAATACTTTTTTTAAGCTGATCAAATTTATTAAAACCAATGATCAGATTTAGTCCTCAGAATTGGGAGTGATGGAATTTCAATTTAATTGATATTTACATTTAGCTTATCAATATTGGATCAGATAAAACATAGATTCTGTATATTGGTACATATACATTCAACATTTTGCCCAAATGGGGTTTCCTTTTTCAAGAGTGCTGCCAATCAGTACCACACTTATCGGACTCCCATTTTCAGGCTCTGTCCAATGTGCCAAACCAATCTCACAGACCCATAAACCTGTATCGTACATGTAGCTGATGTACATCATGGATAGGCAGAACTATGGAACTATTGTAATTGCTGTAAACAATTAATGGTACATTTCTTGGAAGGTTGGTTAACCCTGGTTAATCTTGTAGACACAAGGTCTACATGTACATGTATCTAGGGCTGATATATACATGTACATGTATAAGCCAGGAAATGAGACAAAGACCTCCAGTATGTCAAAGATATCTCCGCCAGATATGTCAGCTCAGTCAAAATGTCAGACTGGGCAACAGTAACAGGCTAAATTGTGGATACCAGACTGTTCAGACAACAGATACACTGTACAAGCTTGGATGGCTTGTAGATGAGGAGGACAAGATACATTGTGCAGACATCTGTAGACTATATGGCTCCAGAGTACAAAGGGCTAACAGTAGTATTTTTGAATGGCAGATTAATGTTTATTATAAGGGATTTTCATTATAACCTGCCGGATCTCAGTCTTCTAACATGGACATACATGATACCAGTACACATGTACATGTACCATCCAAATGCCAAACACAGCTGAGATTGAAAGAAACACAACGAGTATTACTCATGCTGAAAGTGAAACGTCGCTTTCAACATTATTTCCGTCATATCACGACGTTTGGTTCTTATTCCGTTTCGCAACCGAAAACACCACGGGTAGGGTCCCATTCCCATTCCTAACACCTGGGATCTGTCACCAATGACTGACTGATATTTTTGTTTTGATTTTTGTTTGTAGAAGCTAATATTTCCAAACTGTATAAAATTATCAGAAAAAAACTTACGCTGGATTGAAAGGGTAATGAATTATGAAAGCTAAATTCATTTATGTGAAATTTGAGAAGAATAATAAGGTGTAGCTAATGTCATTCTGTGAAATAATGTTAGCAACAATTTTGGTGTTCTAAATCCATTAAAAATTTCAACTTGAACCCTTCAGGATATTCACATTAACTCATTGCCTTGGACATTTTGAAGTCAACTGTATGTCACAGTCCTGAGTGCTTTGAAATCTAAAAGAATGGCATTATATGAAAATGATACTCAGTTCATGGTACTCCATTCTAATTATGTTTATTCATCACAAAATTTGGTAATATTTGTGAACCATTTGTGTACTTTTATCTCTACCATTTCAAAGACCCTTGTACGTTTCTTGGACTACAAAACAGTGTTTGAATTTCTGTAATGTCATCTATCGGGACAGACGTGACATTAGACACAACTTTTATTTCACTTTCACCTCTTAATATTCCCATTTGCCCTCATTGTTTACCACCTTGACAAGTCAATACTGGTACTGGTAATGGCAAGTATGTAATGGTTATAGCGGATTCATTTTGTTTTTCTGAGGTCATCATCATTTGAAATGTTGCTAACATCATTTCTTATATGACAGATTAAAAAATTGGCAAGGCTTTGGTGTAAGACCTCCCATTGAAAAGGTAATATCCTGGACAAAAAAGACTGACAATACAACTTGCAGCAGATCCTTTGTCAATTATATTTCGTGAGTCTTACACCAAATCGTTGCCAAAAAATTACAGATTTTGGTACCCTTTATAAGTGAACATGTCGACTACATGTAAGACCACATGAACCAATCCAAGGGAGCAGGCCTGGCCGGAACATATGTACCATATTTACTTCATACATGTACACACCAAAATGTGTTAAAAATAAAAGATGTTCCAAAACTGTTTGAACAAAGGAAATGACAGACTTATGTGTCAAAGTCTTGGGCAATAGATACACCAAGATTGCAGCATAATCTAAGAGGATATGAATGTGGAAGGAGTCTAGCTGTATCTGTGTTCTGAAATCTCTTACAATGATCTCACATCTGTCCAAGTTTCACTCTAACATGCTGTCATCCTTACAGTATTGGAGACATGTAATCTGGTTGCTTCATAAACATTCAATCCCACACCAAGTCTGTGTTTATTGATAAGGCACCCAGATGACCTCTGACCTCTACAGTTCTTTGATACCCCACAGCCCTTCCTTATCTACATCTAGAGACAGATCAATGACATGGCTGCCAGAAGGATTCACCATAGGATGTTGGTTCTAATTGCTTCCTGGTTATGGATCTTTATATTCCCACAAACATAGTGGCACATGTTCAGGGCTCCAATATTACCTGCCCACCTGCCAGAACTCCTAATATTGGCATTTATAAGCAAATCTTTGTGTCTGTCCACCAGTTCTGGGCTATCCCAATTTAGAAATAACTGGATGAAATTCTCTCATCGGTCATGCTGTTTGTTGATGGCACTGCTTATCACTTCGGTGACATTATGCGCGAATACTAATTTGCTGCCCAAATCTGACTAACAAAATGCTTGATTGGCTACGATCACACAGCTGGCCAATGATCTTGTCTTTAGATGATGTTTGGTCACGTGCACAATCATATCCTGCTGAATACTGCTCCTTCCACATTGCTACTTTGTAAAATAATGCAGGACAGTATCTAGTACAGAAACACTGTCAAAGAGCCTACATGTAGTTGTTATGAACAGAAATTAAATCAGATTGTTCTTTTGTTAATGTTAAATATTTTAAGGTCTTCCACCTGACACCGAGTCTTGACAATTGGCGTCGGAAAAACGGAACACAATTTTTTTTTTTTTTTTTTTTTTTAAGTTCCGCATTGCAGAGATATTTTTGGGTCGTTCGGGTTATTTTACCTCAAACAAACAACTTTTTAATTTAGATGTTACATGCAGCTTGAAATAGAAATGTCTGCCATGATGCATCAGCAATCCCCAGACAGCTGTCTATTTAGATCCATCATGAAGTTATATAAGTCTGTTAAAAACATCTCTCTCACTCCCAAAAATGTACTAGAAAAAAATCTACATGTAAAACATGGCAGTAATTCTTACAACACATCATGGTTACCATGACGATCTGCAATTTTAATTTTTTTTTGCTATTTCTTCTACCAGAATAGAATCATCTCTCTCTGCTATGTTATCACTGGTCCTTCCAACCTTCAACTTCTCAGAGATGATTTGTTGACTCACAGACAAAAATTCTTCACCCACATGTCAGAAAAGCGACTACAATTTTTTTTTTTCACTTTAGATGATTTTAACTTAGGTTGTGTTAGATCAGATAAGTCAGAACCTCTTTCAACATGGAGATGTAAACAGCTGCCTTAATATTAAATCTTTCTTTAGGTTTTCAGGCCTGCAAGTGGCTCACAGTGAAAATATAGGAAGAAATTTGGAGAAATATAGGAATTTTCTTAATAAAATATAGGAAAATATAGGAAATGAAGCCTGCGAAGACAGGTCACTACTACATCATATGATCCAAACTTGGTAGTTTTCTAGTGTTTAATCAAATTAGTTCCACTGGATGCAGTCATACATGTAGTGGTGGCAATTGAGGAACCTGTTCTGCTGCTTGGTTCAACAAAGAGTGAAGATAAGCAAAAATTTCTTTTTTTTAAATGGACTCCCTCGTGCCATTTTGACTCATTTCAGAGCATTGGTGAAAGTTTTCACGAGAAAAAGTCAAAATATAGGAAATATAGGTGGTTTTGAGTAAAATATAGGAATGACTAAAAAAATACGAAAATACAGGAAATATAGAAGGCACTTGCAGGTCTATGTTAATATGAAGCTGGAAGGATCTGCAAAATGTGCAATGTAGCCAATACATCCAAAATACATACATGAATATTCATGATGACTGATGTTAAAATGTAACTGACAAGGCAAACTGCTGAGCGAGTGAGTAGGATTTAATTTTATTTGCAACAATTTTTCAGGTACATGAGCCAGGGCATGCGAGTGCACCCACTTCCTATTATCCTAGAAACTAATTAGCTTAGCCAGTACCCGGTCACCCATCCAAGTGTTGACCGTGCTCAACGTTGGACAAAATGCTGAACAAAACTACAATAGTGCATGATGGGACATCTTACCATTTTGAAGCACTTCATTGGTCAGTTCAAATTTTCAAACAGATATCTATGATTTTCATTGGTCAACTGCAGGAGAATAGGGATGCAAATCCAGCTAACCATAGTCCCCACAGTTTATTTGCAAAATTTCATTGAACTGGCATCTCATGGTCTAGATGATACAGGATTGTACATGCATCTCAAATGATCCAAAAGAAAATCACTTTCAATATCTTAACTTAATTCTTCTATTTGTACTCTACATGTATCATTTCATGCATATGCAATCATGGGACATCTAAAATATTTAACAATTTAAAGTTTCAAAATCTGATCCAAAATTTTGATTGGTTTATGGAGGAAACTTGAACAAAATCCAGCCAATCATAATGGTTTGGCTTTAGATTAACCTACATGGATTGTAATTTGAGCACAACCTCTCTTCAGTGTGGCAAAATTATTTTAGGCAGTAGAATACGCCAAAGTTAGTGAAAATATTGAAAGTCCCAGAATTCTGGCAAACTACATGTATGTAGGCTTTGACTCAAATACGACATTTGATGAGGAATCTCCAGGAACATGACTCGACATTGATTCTCAAAAATTTGATTATTAAAAATAAATTTATTTATTACTATTTATTTTTTTTGCTCTCTAATTTGGGTTCATCCTACTTTGGGCACAACATAATGTTGTAACAAGGGGGTAATCTGAAGCCCTGACACTGAGTAACCAAATACCTTCATGGGGTCATGTTTTTTAATGTAGGGTACCCCATTCTCTGCCATGGGTCTCTTGATAATGTGGTGCAAGACAAAACATCACATACAATTTCACAAACATATTCCACCAGGAGACCATACTTCACAGAGATAGGTAGATACAGTGAGGAAGTAACCGTATCTCCATCTACTCAGCAAATGTTGATCTTGGCAGACATCATGGTTACAACACCTGGACTTCTCCATCTATATTTACCTGTCTGTGGGGGTGGGGAGAACACTGGCTCATTGCTTGATAACTGATGACTTGCCTAGAATAGCAACTTGTGTGAAGTCAGCAAAACCATTCTAACATGATGTGCATGTCAGACCCAACGCAGGTATATACACCCTAGGACTGACAAGCAGGGCCTGCTCCAGCTTTTGAGCCCGTTATAACGGGTTTGGGCATCATGAATTGTTTTAGCAAATTCCTTCTCTGAACAGGCAGAAACCAATACTAATGCAAGTACTGTTGCCAAATATTAAGTTATCAGGCTGTATTCAGACCATTTAATACTCCCCCAGTTTCCAAGGGCTTCGAGTCAGTACAATTACGGCCTATTTCACTATAACTTACCACATTATGTGCCGTGTATGAGTGCCCAAACTACAAGTCTAGATAATGCCCAGAAGGTCTGACCAGCTGCTGGTCTTACTGCACTGAGCAGTGTAACTGTTCAGTAATTTCAAGTTACTGATAAGTACCCAGCCGTTACTAAACAGTTCTATACAGTCAACAACTGAACAATTCTTCTTCGCAACTGAGCAGTAATGCTCAGACCAGCTGTTCTCAAATGTCTGATATTTCTGTTCAGTACCACTCAGATACTATACAACATCCAGTATTACTGTCTTACTGAACAGTACTGATAGGTTAGGACATGCACGGCACTGAACGGTCCAAGTTTCCCTGCTTATACAGGCCTTGCATTTTGACGGGGCCGATCGGCCCCGGCCCCGTGATCGACCCCGTGAGCACTTTTCACGGGGATTATTCATCGGCCCCGTCAAATCAGTCCAGTGAGTATATTCCCATATCTTCATGGAATAAATCTAATCCTAGTACTGTGTCTTCTGTCTTGACGACTTGTGCTTGGGCCAAGAAAGAAAATATGTCTATTTTCCGGTTTAAATACCCGACCGAGTCTAAATAAATCGTGCGAGTCTAATAATTTTATCAGCAAATTCCAACGAAATCACTACGAAGGCTGCGTTTTACAACAACAACAACCATAAAGCGGCGCGACTACTGTCAGCATACCGTAAAGTGTGACGTGACTGTAGAGCAGCATGGCATGGCGGCCGGTTGACGATCTTTTCAGCAAATAAAGCACCTACTTCCAGGTCGGGAATCGAGAAATCAGCAACGTGATTACGGTTCATTCGACCTGATCATGTTCATCAGGACAATTTTAAACATATTCTCCATCAACTTCGAAAGAAATCAACTGATTTTATGGCTTGAAATGGCGTTTGTTGAAGCAGTGTTTCGTGGACACGGTAATTTGCAAGTGGTTTCGTTTTCAGCGAAATCGGCGATGACACAGTCCAAGTCGCCGTCAAAGTCTAACCGACCGGTACCATTTCTCCGCTAAAAAATCCAAAATTTCCCGACTGTTTTATTATGAATGCATTGCAATGAACCCCCAAGATTCAAGCAAGTAATAATTCTTCTTCCATAAGATGGCGTGTTCAAATCGTTGTACGATCCAGTCTCGTTTCTCAAATTGCTCGAATTAGATAGGCGCTGGTACAGATCTCCATGATGTTCAAATTAATTTCCCATTTCATTTTATGGGATACGGACAAAACCCCAGTGGACAAAACACCAACGGACAAAACACCAGCGGACAAAACCCCAGTTGTCAATTTTTTTCTTCTGGCTTTTCCAGAAAATTTGTGCACTCCCCCTATGGAAGGCACTGGAATTCCACATGGAATTTTGTATTTTTCACTAAAAATCCTTGAAATTTTACAGGGAAATTTTATCATTCCTGAGGGGAAATCCTTGGAATATATTGTTTTGCATATCAAGTTAATAAATTAAAACGATACTCGTTTTAGTGGTAATTGAACACAGCAGTCAAAACACATTATTGGCAATTCTTATTTCTACAATATCAGTAGGCTACAATAACTGGTTTCAGCAGAAGTCGTTGAAATATTAAGATTTGCTGGATCCAGTAAAGATAAAAATACCAACATGGAGGGTTTTTCTTTTATTCCTCTATTTTTTGGTGATACCGGTACTTATAAGATCTTTTGAATATATGAAAATATGGGGGAATATATGTTATGAGGGTGAAAGGGGGGGGGGGCGATATGTCCTGGGAGAATATGTTAAAGTGGGTGGGAATGTTGTACAATCAAGAATAATTTGTAGAGCATTGTATATGGGACAGGAGTAGGCTACTGGACATCAAAATAAAATTTATTTCCAAACAAAGGTTTGGTTGATATATATGACCAATAATACATTGTCATGTGGTGAAATTTGAAATCAGCCCCGATGGCCAAAAATCAGCCCCGTCACCCTGCAAGACGGGGCCTATTGATCAGCCCCGTCTTATTTCTAGAATGCAAGGCCTGCTTATATGTACATGCACATCAGGGCTCGAAATTTGCATTAATCTGCTACACGTACCCCGAGGCTAGTAAATTTGCTTAAGGACCAGTGGATTTTCACACTCAATAGTCCTACAGGCTAGTCAAAAGGAAAATTCACTGTGCAGGGATTCCGCCAGAAAAAAAAAATCTGGATCCGCAACATACGAGGGAGCGAAGCGACCAAGTCTGAGGAAGCGTATTGACCGAAGGGGGGAGAGTCCGAGAGGAGGGTTTCCCGCCTCGCGCCTGCAGAAGATTTTTGATAATTGCCGTTTAAATTGATGGCATGAGAGAGCGTCTTAACAGCAGGAACGTCTGTTTAAAGTCTATTTACACTCTTTGCTATGTATGTATTTACCGCGATAATTTGAACTTGGAAGCAGAAATCTTCCGGGACAGTCGCTAACCGAGCCGACACGCGGACGTGGTGGAGAGCACATGAACAGATTTTGATAGTGAGAGCTGAAAAACATCATGGCAAACAAAATTATGCCCTCAGATGATCTAATAATATACCCGAATGGTGACAGTTGTTAACTTGACCTTCCAGAGCTTCTACTTTCAGTTCCGTGGCCTGTGCTGGAAGAGCACTATACACAAGGAACCTGGCTGGATGGGGAAGCGGAAAATTTTCCACATGCCTCAGAGAACCGTCAGGACATTGTCCTAATTCCGTCTTTTCAAATGTGAATAAAATCTTCGCATTTCCACATGTGTTTTCATTGATATTCACGAAGGGAAGACTTGGAGGGATATAGAACAAGCGGACCAAAAGGGGGAATTTTTTTATTCAGTGGGGGGAATAGACCCTAGCGGAATCCCTGTCTTTTTTTTTCTTTTTCAACAGAATATTTAGGTCCAGGCTGCATTTAGGAATTTTTTACAGGTTCCGATCCCAAACTACCAGTTCCTATTCATAATGGATTATTGAGGGTCCAAGTTTTGTTATTTGTGATCAATCACAAAGTAGAGGTTTATTAGCATAAAATTCAATATCGGTACCCAGCTACATGTATGCAATCAGATCGATATTGAGGCTCTCAGAAGCTTTATC
Source organism: Hanleya hanleyi (assembly GCA_036873755.1). Lineage (NCBI taxonomy): Eukaryota > Metazoa > Mollusca > Polyplacophora > Lepidopleurida > Hanleyidae > Hanleya > Hanleya hanleyi. The sequence continues at coordinate 65,277 of JAVTVY010026300.1, read as the reverse complement.
TAGGAGTACCCGGTATTTCCTTCAGAAATCCTTTCAAATTGAACAACAACAACACTTTCATTTTTTTTTTTTTTTTTTCATTTGAGTTTGGGTGTCAGATGTTTTGGGCGCCCATATGTTTTCCGGAACTAAATTGGCTCTAGATGCAGCCCTGCTAGCGTAACACAATTACCTGTCCTGTAAATGTAGTTGATGCATGGATGGTTGTACTTCGGGACTCCATCACACCGTGATAGGCATGTCATATGCAAACACGCCGTAGATCCAATTAGACAAAGTTTTCAGTTACTTTATATCCATATATATTCATTGAAAGAGCTTTACTGATGAGAAATTCAGTTATTTTTCAGACACACAAATAACTCAATCTGCAATACAATTCCACTTGATGACCATTTGAATTCTTTACCAAGAGTTCACCAAGATTAATTGCATCAGTCACACAACTGGTGTGGTCCAGTACCCCTGAAACTGATACAATGTTGCAATCAACATGGTAATCTACAAACAATTACTGCAACCAAACACTTCAAAACATAGATCTTAATTGATTTAACATTCCTTAACCAATATGCCAAGACCAAGTAGTAAGCTGAGATGTTACAATGTGGCTGGTTTTATAATTAGTTTGGACTGCAGCCTAAAATGTGTCAGAAACTTCCAAATGTAGGGAAACTTTGCCATGACCTGTACACCTTTAGAAACTAACAAACTTGTTCGCAACTAATGATAATGTCAGAAGAGAATTCCTCTCATTTCAAAATTCTGACAAATTACTAGAAAAAACAAATGTTCAGACCCTTCTAAAGGGGAATTCAGCAAAACCGCCAAGTTTTTCTGCATTTTTTCTTCATGACCACTCTCCCAGATTATCAATCACTTTATTTCTTCCGTATGTTCTTGGCAAATTTCAGTCACTTCACTACAATATTGGCAGGCTTAATAGTTGAAAGGAACAATATCATTTTGAAGTGCCTAACATGTAAAGAAAACATAGAAGTCATCTTTAATGGTGAGACAAGACTTGGACATTACCATTCTCAATATGAACACAATGTACAAGTACATGTACTCTGGTATTTCCATTCAATCTTGTGAATTTGTATAAATTGTCTGATCAGTTTGTGAAATAAAGAAGACCATTAACGTACAAGTAAACAAAGCTTCTTTCACATGTATATATAGTTTTGAAAAAAATGACTAACAAAGGATGGCACCTTAAAGACTAACTAAGTTTAATGGTCACGAGCTTTCGCAGATAGTGGATATCTGCTTGGCCAGTTTTGAAGAGTAACTCTATCGAAGCAATGAGGAGATGGAACAGCTTGTCTTTAGTAAGGTCAACTGAAGGGCTAAGTATTTTTGATAAAGTACCACTTGATCATGATCAGTGTCCAAGTCAATCTTACAGTGATCAATGACATGGTGGCTCTGAAGGGCAGTCACTGGTTCATGTCCAAAGTTACATGTATTTCAGTTGTTGAAGCAGGCTTGGTTTTGGTTCAGAGTGTTACTGACACTTTGAGTAAACATATCAGACAGTGAAGACACTGATGTCATGGGATGAACTTACAATGTTGCCCTGGTGTTGAATATCACATTTGTCAGTGGTCAGTTTTATTGGTCAATTTGTTGATATTTATTTTTAAGACCCTTGACCTTCCAATTCTCACTCCCATGCAGGGGGGATGAGATCCACTCATTGACCTTAAGAGGGGTGTCAGGTTTCAACTGTCTCCTAAAAACCAAGAGGTGCCAATCAATTACTATCTAAGTATACCTTAGGGTATTGGACCAGAATTCAAGGAATGCCCTAAGCCAAATACCAGGACTGTTTCTCAATTCTAAGAGTGCAACTCATTAGTGAGTTGTCCTTATGAAGACACTTGATCTGGCCTGTCCTCATGTGAACTTTACAGACATCTGTTTACAAGAGAATCCTTTAATTCCTTCCCATTCTGAACATGTACCTGCTACACATGTGTGTTTGAAGCCTGCATGTTACCACAAGTATAGGCTGGATGGAAAATGTATATATTATATAAACCAAAGCTATAGCCTATATGGGCCCTCCACCTGACTTCTTTCGTCCAAATGCTGCTAGCTGGTGATTTTCAAAAGCAATCTCTGCTTCCCCCCCCCCCCCCCACCACCCTCTACTCTCCCCTAACTAATACTTTTCTTTCGTTTGCACACACTGCTTCATGGTCTAGGCCCCATTCTGAACACAGCTTGTTTGAAGGAATATTACAGCAGATAAGGCATATAGGAGATTATACTGGAGCAACTTTCCTGCATCACTGCTTTATGAACTATAGCTGAATTATAATACCAATCTTAACAAATTATAATTAAGAAATGAAGACCGAGGAAGAGGTTTCAAATTTCCCAGATAAACACCAGTTGGCAGGAGTCCAGCAGTTCTGGCCCCAGGCCGCAGTTGGCACCAGTCAAGCAGTTTAGGGGCGAGGCCGCAGGCCGAGGGTCCAAACTGTTGGACCAGTGCCAACTGGTGTTTATCTCGGAAATTTGAAACCGACTTCTGAGGTCTTTATTTCGATTTGGACATGCAGAATCAAATATTTATTACAAAATTATATTGAATTAGCTAAAATATGTACATGTAAGTGTATGCCTTCCACAATGATCAAAACCATTCTTGAATGTGTTACTTCCCAGCTGGCCAATTCGAACATTGTTGCAAACTGCGGGAAAGTATAAATTACATGCGCGCTCACTATACATGTAGTTATGCCCGCCAGCCAACAATGTCACAGCACTGCAGGTGTTCGCCGGTATTTATCGGTAATTGAACACCACTTTCGGTACTATGCCTGTAACACTGAGACGGACTGGAGGTATTTTTGAATATCCTATCAATGCTCCCCAATCATACATGTCACCATATAGGATCTTATTTCAACTGAATTTGCTGTTTTGAGCATCCATACCATGAATATTTAATAGCATTATGACAATGACATCATGGTCACATCTGCACTAATCCACTCGCAGTCGGGGAGGGGAGATGGGGTCACCGTGTCCGTTTACCCCAATGTTTACATCAAGCACCAGTCCATACATCTACCTTGTTTTCTGATGCCACAAAGTCGGGACCACGGAAACATCAAAAGACACCCTGCCAGCACGCCGTCTAATTCGGCTGAGCAAACCAAAAATTCGCTATCATCAATGTTCCCTTTAGAGCACTATGATGCGTTCTTAGGATTGGTTGACACTCGCGTTACTGCAAGCCTGTTAGATCCTTCAAGCGACATATCCAAATGAAGGAGCAGATAAAATAAAATTTTAATTAGATTGATTAGAAGCCTGAATCAATCAAATTGAACTTACAATGCAGGGATTCATAGAAGTCCAAATTTTACGAACCAAAATCCGGAAAACTGAGTTTTTTTACAGGCAAATTGAGTTACAATAAAATTTATCGGCATTTTTTCTCCCTAAAGTTGTGTATATAAATTTTGTACAAACCAGGGTCATTTTTTCTCCCAAAGGTGAGTATATAATTTTTTTTTTACAAACCAGGTAAATGCTACCTTCTATGAACCTTGTCTACTGTTACCAATTCATGTATTTTTAACCTTTTGTGTAATTAAAATCATTTTGTGTCGCTGATTGCGTTCACTCATTTCCATCAGTATATTGTCAGAAAGAAACGATGAAAAACAAAATCGTTCTGGTTTATAAAATAGTTACACGATGATTGTATTGAATTACACAAATAATAGGAGTCTTGATGATGATATTGTTTTGATAGAATATATTTAACAAAATAAAGGAAAAAACCCCGACACACTTCAAAAACGCTTGCAAGCAAGATTTTAAAATCCTTCTTCGTAAATTTGTCCTGAAATCTGTAAACTTTTACGAGTTTGGGCTCTCTTAATGCCAAGTATCAGCACTTATATACAGGGTCTCACAGCGTCCTTGAAAAGAACTATTCTAAAATATCAAATACCGGTACATCAATCTTTGGAAAAAATCAAATGTGTTTTGCCACAAAGTCAAATATTCTGATGAATCTGACTTTGTGGTGAGATCACTCTTGAGAAGGTCATATTGTACTAAACACCATCTAAACAACATAACCATTTCTTACTATTTTTTTTGTTAATTTTTCAAATCGGCAAATTTACAGAAAATCAAATTATATTGGCCTCAACAAATTTCTCTGTTGTTGTTGTTGTTGTTGTTGTTGCGGGATTCGCGTGTGTTTCTGCAACATCGTCGGGACTCCTCTACAGATTCAACTGCAGCCTGACTCTCACTTCCCACTTTTTCAGCAGGGTCAGTGTTTATTTGACAACAGGCTGCAGAAAAAAGCTTGAATGTTGCTGTGTTCAGATCGTTTTGAACAGTTTGCAAATGTCACACACGAGGTGATGCGGACTAAGAAATAGTGTGGAGCGTATGATGCGGAGATGTCCGAGATAAAAATACCCACGGGGGTAATTCAACGCACAGCTTGGACATTTTCTAACAAATTTTTCAAGACAATTGGCAGTCTGCTATAAGCTATAGACGTCGTGATCAATGGTCCATTTTTCAACACTTTGTTTGCAAATGCAGCTACATGCACGCTGTGCACCTGCCGATCAAAATTTACGTGCACCGTGGAAAAAATACATTCATTTGTGCATGTGTGCACTTAATTTCGAGCCTTGAATTGAGTATAAATATTTTGGTGAAAAATAATGATTTTTTACTCAAAAAAAATGAGTTTTGAACTGGAAAATTGAGTTTTTAAACTCAATCTACGAACCGAAATTCGGTACGTAGAACTGACGTGAATGAATCCCTGCAATGTCAATGTCACAATTTTTATCTGGAGCCGAGAACATCCTTCAAAATCTGAATTCTTCAAGCTCTCTTTTATCCACTATTACGACTTAAATAACATGTATTAGAACTGATAGTAAAATCAATATCTTCTTGTATTTCATTGGTTCATATATATGTAATGTACAGATCTGACAAGTCAATTGCACAGATGTTCTCTACAAATGCATGTGTAATACCTGTCACTCTTCAGATAGGTGTATTTGCATTATAATCAATATCAAAATCCAGCTAACAGATTGCTCCATTCTATGGACAGTGGTACATGTATGTGTACACAGAATTTACAATTGTTTGGAAGACTGACTGAATCTATACAATTATTCACCATTCATGAGATTATGTCACCCACAAACCATAATAAATAAATTATAGGTCGGTGATATTCAGGTGTCAATCAATATCCAATATTACCTGATCCATTGTCTACCTGTAAATGTTCATCTGAACGAATCAATTAATATTCATACAAACACACCTGTAACAATACAGATGATGTCCACTTGTGACGGAGTCATTATGTCATTGAGATATGCATGAACTCATGAAAATTTGCTACTACCGGTACCTTAAATCTGTAAGCTTATTGAAGCTGTACTGAATCTCCTGACTTTGAGGGTACTATTTTAGATGTCTGTCCATTTTAATTAATCATCTACATGTACTTTGGAGCTTGTGAAAAATTTAAAGTTGGCTCTGCATAATTTTTTTTTGTTTTTTGCAGTGCGTATAACAAACTGAACTCTACAAAATGACTATCATTATTCTAATTCCCTCCACATAAAACTTCATAATAATTGCTTCATGTATGCTTAGACATGTATTGCCGGGGCTGATACATGTATCATATCATAATGTATCGATGGTGTTCACATCGAGGTCATCAAGGCCATACAAAGGAATAATAACAGGTGATGTGTCATCTCATCCCATATCCAGTCAAAATGCCAAATGTTAAGCGAAATGTTGAGGAATAACCATGTCGTGCATTGTTGAGGAATAACCATGTCGTGCATTGTTGAGGAATAACCATGTCGTGCATTGTTGAGGAATAACCATGTCGTGCATTGTTGAGGAATAACCATGTCGTGCATTGTTGAGGAATAACCATGTCGTGCATTGTTGAGGAATAACCATGTCGTGCATTGTTGAGGAATAACCATGTCGTGCATTTTCTCATACAACCAAGGGGCATACCCTATTTCTTCTAAGTTTTCGAACACCATTTTTACACTCAGAAGCAGAAAAAAAGCCATCTTTATGTCAACTGAAGCTGAATTCTGTGGCAGGGATATGTTATTCCAAGAACTGCAAAAATAGCCGGTGAAATTTGTAAAATGCTTGTAGAATTTCTCTCCCCAGTAGCCTGAAGTTAAGTTTTGCTGTCTGAATAATTAGAAGAAATAGGGAAACACGCGCTCTGACACATTTGGTAAATATCAGCCTACATGTATTATATTTGTAGTCCTGATAGTGTTCTTTTTCAGCTGCCATCAAAATGTGCACATTTTCGTAAGAATTTGCTCACATTTCAGTTTTTCTCTTGTCGCGTTGAAGGTTACGTTATTTCTGCCATGTACATGTTATGTATGTACTGTGTGGTGTATATATTCTACCAAAGTTCCGAATGCAAATGAAGTATTGAAGTTTATATTATATAAAACATGCATCCGCTGTAAAATCATTTTTTGGGGCAATTTTAGCCAACGTTACATATTCAGAATGATTTCACCATCGAACAATATATCCGTTATATTATTCCCTGAGGCCACTTCTAGACAGTCCCAATACCCCAGGTTATGGAATATGAAAATTGCTCTGTTCGCTTTCACCGTGAAATTCCATTAACACAATCTTATTATCCAAACAGAAGACGGCGAGAGGACCATTTGATCTATACGTCCATTACCAGGCGGCCAATAAACGATACGATGGAAAGATTGAAGGCTTTTGTTGCGAGTCTCAAGCAGTAGTCTTAGCCACATAAGCCGGGAAGTGTTAACATGCGACATGTTTGCCAGGAAATGAGACACAAAATTAAAACTGGAAAGTGGTTTTGGCAATTATATTACCTTAACACATACATACATTTGTACTTCTGTCCTTTGCTACATACATGTTTAATGTAACATCTATGGATTCTGATTTTTCTTTAAAACTAATAGACAAGGTGTCCAGAGGAACATTTGTGCCCCATCATGCGAGCATAAGGATCTTTATTATATCATGGAATCCAAGCAACAAATTACGGTCAATCTCAATTTCAACACTGTGAAATCATTAAGTTTGATGATTAGGAGTGATTAACTCTTTTGGATACGTAAAGCAGAGTTGTCACCCAAGTCTTTTACACTTGAAACCCTTCCAGGGGTTATTCTAGCCCAAAATTGTTCATAAACTCAATTTCAAAATTTTGTAAACTCAATTTTTTTGCGCGCCTATGGCGTGCAAAGAAATTCTACAAAACTCAATATTTTTGCCTTTTTCATCAAAAAAATGATGAAACTCAATTTTTTCAACTTTTTCATCGCACCAATTACAGAACTGAGGTTGGTCATATGTTTAGTCATATGTTTACGACACTTCTTCAGAGACCAACAAATACTGACAATTCTATTTACATGAATTATATCACAGTCTACAACAACATTGCTAAAATAACTCAGTGTTACGAGATAACTCATTGGCCCAAACCATGACAGGGTGCCGTGTATCATCCAACAATTGAAGGCGGCATTAGCACGATGTGTCTTCTTAGAGCAACAACAACATGTAGAACTGCTGCTGCATTGTCGATCAAGATATAAACTTCGGCCTAAGATAGTCAGTCATTCACTTGTTACGTGCATGTTTTGTGCATGTTTCCGGTACAACCACACCAAACCACAGTACGGCTGTTGTCAGGTAATAGGTTGTTTAGCATGACCTCATGCTAAAACATACATGCTAGATGCTATAATTATTAATTATTGAAGCTAATTTTTTTACCGTTAACAGAGAAGATTGTGATCGAATATATAACCTGGCAACATTCCTGTTTTACAGATTTATACACTCTGAAATCTCTCATAAATATCGCCAGAAAAAAATATTTATGAAATCATTATTCTCCAAAAAGACATTTTAAGTTTGCTTTACTCTAATATGTAAATAATTATGGTAGACAGTAAAACTCAAATGCACACACATTGTGTAAACAGAAGTCAAGGGAAAAAACTCTTACTTGTGACCAATATTAAAGATAACTGCAGAATTTATTAGCCGAATTTTCAATGTCAGGAGTCCCCTCTTATTGAAATCTTCTTTTATTTCTTTTACACCGACTGAAGATAGGGATTCTCTGTCCACGGCGACAAATTTTGTATGTCCGTCGTCCTCAAGCTACGAGTATTCGTCGACAGTCTGTGTTGTTGTTGTTGTCGGAAGTGAAGCCGTGAAGCGCTCGACCAAAAGCGTTTCATCAGATAAATGGATGGTTAAATGAATTGGTTGATGAGGAAACAACTGATCCATAAACTAAAACCACGATGGCTTTGGTACGCGACCATCAAAAATGCCGGAGTTAAAACTTTACTGCCACGTGCTTGACACGAGGGAATCCTCGCTAGAAAAGGACTGTGCCTCGTTTTGAAATAGGGCTTTCCCCAAGAATGTGAACCAAGATGACGGCTCTTCAGTGGCCTTCGCGCCGACACGGTTCCTTCGTTTTACTTAGATTTGCTTACTTATTTCTTTTACGACCAATAATTACTGATAATTAAAATACATGCGGCATTATTTATCTCCAAAATATTGATGCGGGCGGGTCATGCGAAACAACCTATCAACTGACAACTGGTATGTTGTGGGAAAACTCAAATTTTTTTTCGTCGCAAAACTCAATTTTTTTTATCAAAACTCAATTTGAAATTTTCTGCAAAACTCAATATATATTGTTTTTCATCGTGGTAACCACGATGAAAAAATGGCTAAAAGAATCCCTGCCCTTCAATAAAGGGTCACATCAAGCAGAGTTGTCCCCATGTCTGTTATGTTTGTAACCCCTTCAATCAAGGGTAAGATCAAGCAGAGTTGTTCCGCATGTCTGTTATGTCTGTAACCCTTTCAATCAAGGGTCAGATCAAGCAGAGTCATCCCCCATGCCTGTTATGTTTGTAACCCCTTCAATCAAGGGTCAGATCAAGCAGAGTTGTCCCCCATGTCTGTTATGTTTGTAACCCCTTCAATCAAGGGTCAGATCAAGCAGAGTTGTCCCCCATGTCTGTTATGTTTGTAACCCCTTCAATCAAGGGTCAGATCAAGCAGAGTTGTCCCCCATGTCTGTTATGTTTGTAACCCCTTCAATCAAGGGTCAGATCAAGCAAAGTCATCCCCCATGTCTGTTATGTCTGTAACCCCTTCAATCAAGGGTCAGATCAAGCAAAGTCATCCCCCATGTCTGTTATGTCTGTAACCCCTTCAATCAAGGGTCAGATCAAGCAGAGTTGTTCCGCATGTCTGTTATGTCTGTAACCCCTTCAATCAAGGGTCAGATCAAACAGAGTTGTTCCGCATGTCTGTTATGTTTGTAACCCCTTCAATCAAGGGTCAGATCAAGCAGAGTTGTCCCCCATGTCTGTTATGTCTGTAACCCCTTCAATCAAGGGTCAGATCAAGCAGAGTTGTTCCCCATGTCTGTCACGTTTGTAACCCCTTCAATCAAGGATCAGATCAAGCAGAGTTGTCCCGTTATGTTTGAAACCCCTTCAATCAAGGATCAGATCAAGCAGAGTTGTCCCGTTATGTTTGTAACCCCTTCAATCAAGGATCAGATCAAGCAGAGTTGTCCCCCATGTCTGTTATGTCTGTAACCCCTCCTATCAATGGTCAGATCAAGCAGAGTTGTCCCCCATGTCTGTTATGTCTGTAACCCCTCCTATCAATGGTCAGATCAAGCAGAGTTGTCCCCCATGTCTGTTATGTCTGTAACCCCTCCTATCAATGGTCAGATCAAGCAGAGTTGTCCCCCATGTCTGTTATGTCTGTAACCCCTCCTATCAATGGTCAGATCAAGCAGAGTTGTCCCCCATGTCTGTTATGTCTGTAACCCCTCCTATCAATGGTCAGATCAAGCAGAGTTGTCCCCCATGTCTGTTATGTTTGTAACCCCTTCAATCAAGGGTAAGATCAAGCAGAGTTGTTCCGCATGTCTGTTATGTCTGTAACCCCTCCTATCAATGGTCAGATCAAGCAGAGTTGTCCCCCATGTCTGTTATGTCTGTAACCCCTCCTATCAATGGTCAGATCAAGCCGAGTTGTCCCCCATGTCTGTTATGTCTGTAACCCCTCCTATCAATGGTCAGATCAAGCAGAGTTGTCCCCCATGTCTGTTATGTCTAACCTCCTATCAATGGTCAGATCAAGCCGAGTTGTCCCCCATGTCTGTTATGTTTGTAACCCCTCCTATCAATGGTCAGATCAAGCAGAGTTGTTCCGCATGTCTGTTATATCTGTAACCCCTCCTATCAATGGTCAGATCAAGCCGAGTTGTCCCCCATGTCTGTTATGTTTGTAACCCCTCCTATCAATGGTCAGATCAAGCAGAGTTGTCCCCCATGTCTGTTATGTCTGTAACCCCTCCTATCAATGGTCAGATCAAGCAGAGTTGTCCCCCATGTCTGTTATGTTTGAAACCCCTCCTATCAATGGTCAGATCAAGCAAAGTTGTCCCCCATGTCTGTTATGTCTGTAACCCCTCCTATCAATGGTCAGATCAAGCACAGTTGTCCCCCATGTCTGTTATGTCTGTAACCCCTATCAATGGTCAGATCAAGCAGAGTTGTCCCCCATGTCTGTTATGTCTGTAACCCCTCCTATCAATGGTCAGATCAAGCAGAGTTGTTCCGCATGTCTGTTATGTCTGTAACCCCTCCTATCAATGGTCAGATCAAGCAGAGTTGTCCCCCATGTCTGTTATGTCTGTAACCCCTCCTATCAATGGTCAGATCAAGCAGAGTTGTCCCCCATGTCTGTTATGTCTGTAACCCCTCCTATCAATGGTCAGATCAAGCAGAGTTGTCCCCCATGTCTGTTATGTCTAACCCCTCCTATCAATGGTCAGATCAAGCAGAGTTGTCCCCCATGTCTGTTATGTTTGAAACCCCTCCTATCAATGGTCAGATCAAGCCGAGTTGTCCCCCATGCCTGTTATGTCTGTAACCCCTCCTATCAATGGTCAGATCAAGCAGAGAGTTGTCCCCATGTCTGTTATGTTTGTAACTCCCTCCTATCAATGGTCAGATCAAGCAGAGTTGTTCCCAAGCATGTCTGTTATGTCTGTAACCCTCCTATCAATGGTCAGATCAAGCAGAGTTGTCTCATGTCTGTTATGTTTGTAACCCTCCTATCAATGGTCAAATCAAGCAGAGTTGTTCCGCATGTCTGTTATGTCTGTAACCCCTCCTATCAATGGTCAGATCAAGCCGAGTTGTCCCCCATGTCTGTTATGTTTGTAGCCCCTCCTATCAATGGTCAGATCAAGCAGAGTTGTTCCGCATGTCTGTTATGTCTGTAACCCCTCCTATCAATGGTCAGATCAAGCAGAGTTGTCCCCCATGTCTGTTATGTTTGTAACCCCTCCTATCAATGGTCAGATCAAGCAGAGTTGTTCCGCATGTCTGTTATGTCTGTAACCCCTCCTATCAATGGTCAGATCAAGCCGAGTTGTCCCCCATGTCTGTTATGTTTGTAACCCCTCCTATCAATGGTCAGATCAAGCAGAGTTGTTCCGCATGTCTGTTATGTCTGTAACCCCTCCTATCAATGGTCAGATCAAGCCGAGTTGTCCCCCATGTCTGTTATGTTTGTAACCCTCCTATCAATGGTCAGATCACAGAGTTGTTCCGCATGTCTGTTATATCTGTAACCCCTCCTATCAATGGTCAGACTGCCGAAGGTCTCATGTCTGTTATGTCTGTAACCCCTCCTATCAATGGTCAGATCAAGCAGAGTTGTCCCCCATGTCTGTTATGTCTGTAACCCCTCCTATCAATGGTCAGATCAAGCCGAGTTGTCCCCCATGTCTGTTATGTCTGTAACCCCTCCTATCAATGGTCAGATCAAGCAGAGTTGTCCCCCATGTCTGTTATGTCTGTAACCCCTCCTATCAATGGTCAGATCAAGCAGAGTTGTTCCGCATGTCTGTTATGTCTGTAACCTGAATGGTCAGATCAAGCCGAGTTGTTCCGCATGTCTGTTATGTCTGTAACCCCTCCTATCAATGGTCAGATCAAGCAGAGTTGTTCCGCATGTCTGTTATGTCTGTAACCCCTTCAATCAAGGGTCAGATCAAGCGAAGTTGTCCCCCATGTCTGTCACGTTTGTAACCCCTTCAATCAAGGGTCAGATCAAACCAAGTTGTCCCCCATGTCTGTTATGTCTGCAACCCTTCGATCAAGGGTCAGATCAAGCAGAGTCGTCCCCCATGTCTGTTATGTTTGTAACCATTGTCACATGATCTCAAAGCAGGGCTGCACAAATTGCACGAACATTTTCAGTTCACTTGAATTATGGATATTAACCTGTATACAATAGCGTTGGGTTATGCAAATCAAAGAAGGGTTACCCCCAAAAAATTTGCGTAATCCATATTTAGGTTAAGCAAAATTTTCAATTTGTGCAGTCCTGCAAAGGTGTTCCACTGGAACTGAAATCAATTCAGTGGAAATTTTCCTCAATGTCTGCACTGAAACCACAGGGGAGCTGTCCCCTGAGACAACAGGCACTTGAGGCCGTTGGCTCAGGGGATAGCTCTCATGTGCACTGGGCTTTAGTTGCCTCTTACGATAAGCTGCCTGGGAACCACTGGTGATTTGAGCATTTTCAAGAGATTGCATGAGTTTTGCCTAGTAGGTTCTCTCCCTTCGATACATAATCATATCAATTATTTGTTTTGAAGCCTCTTCGCCAAAAATTCGCACAGCAACATGCACTCAATTTGATACATTTTGAAAAAGATATACATAGTATGTATATGTAGACAATTTATAGTAAAATATTTCAAAGAGTTAAATACTATTCGAACAAGTTTCTTTTTAGGATAATGTTCCTAAATTGGGGCTACATGAACATGTATAATTTCCTATGTTATAACACAGGAAGGAAGCAATCAGAGATTACTCAATTGTATGCCCCCCCTTCCACTTTAATCCGACACTGCCCCGCCATTGTTCTGTTCTTTATTGGTTCAGCCCTACAAATCCCAATTCACAAAGATTTGAAGAAAAAAGGGCCATAACTCCTGAAAACATACGCGAAATGTGGAGAAACTTCACGCTGCACAACTACAGGGCACTGATCACATATCCTGCAAATTTCATAATTGTTCATACAATATTCACCGAGATCCAGCCCGGACAAGTTCCAATTCACAAAGATTTGAAGAAAAAAGGGCCATAACTCTTGAAAATATATGCGAAACGCGGAGAAACTTCACGCTGCACAACTACAGGGCACTGATCACATATCCTGCAAATTTCATAATTGTTCATACAATATTCACCGAGATCCAGCCCGGACAAGTTCCAATTCACAAAGATTTGAAGAAAAAAGGGCCATAACTCTTGAAAATATCAGGGATTCATTGACGTCCGTTTTTACTACCGTTAAACGGTAGAAAAAAAATGTCAAAAACTGAATATAGACAGCAAAAAACTCAAAAGTGTACGTTTTGGACAAGAAATACTCAATGTTTTTGACGAAAACTCAATACTGGAAATGGTGCAAATTATTTCAGTGATGTGAAAATCTGAAAATCATCGCCGATCCTTCGACAATTTGTCTTCGAACGTTTGGGGATTCCCAGTTCTAGATATAATTTCCGTCTTTCTTGCCGATTATACCTCACCATGGGCTCTCAGTTACTATCCATACTCGACGGATGCAAAAAATACGGTTTCGGAGATTAATTTTCGGGACCGGGAATTGCCGATTCAATGACATCACCTAATCAGAATTCGTTAGCCAATGAGCATCAAGAAATTATCGGTTCCGAGTTAAATATAGCTCCACGAGACTAGAGGTGGCGGGATTTGTTGACAGTTCCTTTGTTCTAAAGTTCGACGGCGACCATGCGATGGACGTAAAGAAGTCAGAGTTCAAGACATTATTCTGCATGACAGCTGCTACATCTTACGTGAAAATCCGCTGATGATGTAAGGATTTATAGCGTCTCTTGCAAGCGTTATATGATAATTATCTTTGAATGTTTATGATAGCTTGTGATCTCTTACCGCTGTTGTTGTTGCTACAAAGTTGAAACACGAGGTCGTCCAAGGGAGGTAACTTTGTTATATCAAATAATCAAGTTGAAAACAAAAAAGTTTGATTTCCTACAAACATTACCATGGGCTTGGAATCGATTTTTTTTTAGCTTTGTTTATTTTTCTTATAGTACCTGTGGACTAGACTGGATCAACAACGTTCTTTTCTATCAAACAATGTTTTTAATTAATGTCCGTATTTAATCTCTCCATTTTATCTGTCAAGTTAGACACTTACACATAGAAAACTTTTTCAAATTTTATTTCGTTATTTCATTATAAAACACGTTACCAGCTTCACCTGGATGAGTTATTTATCATGTATAATTATATTTGGATTTTACAGTGAAAATCTGTATCAGAGGTGAAGTGTGCCAGACGCATTGGACAGTTTTTGTAGCTCACCTTAGTACTACAGAAACTATTTGTTAATATCTTAATTGGTAGGGTGGTAAAAACATTCAAAAACTCAATATCAACTTGTGGGTGGGCCGTAAAAACTTGGAAAAACTCAATTTGAGCATAAAAAGAACTCAATATTTTATAGTGGGTAGTAAAAATTTGGACTTCTATGAATCCCTGAATATATGAAACGCGGAGAAACTTCACGCTGCACAACTACAGGGCACTGAACACATACCCTGCAAATTTCATAATTGTCCATACAATATTAACTAAGATCCAGCCCGGACAAGTCCCAATTCACGGAGATTTCAGGAACAAAGGGCCATAACTCTTGAAAATATAAGCGAAACAGGGAGAAACTTTACGCTGCACAACTGTGGGCTGGCTGACCACACATCATGCAAATTTCATACTTGTCCATACAATATTAACCAAGATCCAGCCCGGACAAGTCCCATTCACAGAGATTTCAGAAAAAGGGCCATAACTCTTGAAAATTATACCGGAACTCGAAAAAAACTCAACGCTGCACATCTACGAGGCACTAGCCACATTCCATGCAAGTTTCAATCCTGTCCATCAAATATTAACCGAGATATTGCTCGGACAAGAAATTTGGACGGACAGACGGACAGACGGGACAAAGCAGCCGTATATGCCCCCTAGAGGGGGCATAATGAAATAAACCATGTACATCATCTGGAGCAAAAATATGCAAACAAACCCATGTTTTTGTCTTAGTACAACATTAATATTAGACAATTTCAAGTGAGATTTCCACCAACAGTCTACCTTACCCAACCAGATATATTACATAATCTCAATTTGACAATAGTCAACAAAGGATACACATTAATATTATTTAAATAAATTTGCATACTGGCTAGTTCTGGACTCGAATTGTCATTCCTGAAAATACATGACGGCCTCGATTCTTGCCCAAAACAGATATAATATGTGCATGTACATGTACTTATATCTGTACTGTTCACCATAAAAATGAAACTGTTGTTGTGGAGATGACAGCCCTAGATGCTAGCTCTCCAGAAGGTGCATGCCTCTGGAGAATGAAATCAAACTAGATACAAAAAGTAGAAACCAGATGTTAATATGAAGATGAGAGAAAGCACATGTGCCCGTCAGGCTGTATTCTCTGATGAGATTTACCATGTTCTCCCTGGAGCGCTAATAAACTGACCTTCTACCATGTCAGCATCACCTCAGTCACTTACAGAAACTGTGGGTCATATTGACAAAGTCACTGCTACAACCCCTCAATATAGGCCTACTATACCAGAACTTGCATATCAACTAAAATTGTGCAACCTTAGTTTCGACTACATTGTAGTTAGAAAAGTAGAATGCATTCGTCATGTTCATGATGTGACCTACATGTAGACTTGCAGTAAAATTGAATGTGTCGTGTTCGCACAGATTCGAATAAAAAATCGAGTGATGCATCATTGCAGATGAGCTGATACTGGAATTCAAATACAGTGACTATGAAATGTACATAATTAGTCTGAACCTTGAGATATTGCGAAGATGCCAATTGCATGGAATAATTTGTCAAGTTTACATGTTTCACAGCAGATGAAATCATGATCTTTTCGCATACATTTTATGAAATTGTATTCCATTCAAGTCCTAAAACCATACTGACATGAGGAAACATTGGCTTAAGAAGCGAGTAAAATACACTGGAGAACTGACACACCCATGTAATAATATAACTACAGTAAACAGTATATGAAAGATGTGGGTATGAATTCAGCTGTAACATTTTCATCTTTTTCTTTTTCAAGTTCTCGCAGAGATCAGATTACTGATAGTAGAACTAAATCTATGAATACCTGTACATGTATACCCGTCTGACACCAGAGAACACTAACATATACATGCATATACCCTCACTCATATTGTATATGATTCCACAACTATCCCACATGTGCTGGAATATTACTCGTATGAAATGTCTGACATATCCTGGCAGGCTTTCGGCACATCGAGTAAGGGATAGATATCTGGTAAACGATGCCACGATTAACTGGCCAGGTGTGGGAAGTGGGGGGGAAATCTGACTCAGGTCTATCTGATATAACAGTTGGCAAAAAGCAGCAATAGTCAGATTGGGTTATGCGTATGTCTGTATCATAAGCTAGCTGGCGGGCATATAGACGCCATCAACATGAGTCTGTATACTGTTGTATGATGTGTATTACTCATAATGGTACATGTTTACTACATGTATAGCAATGGACCCCTATAGATGGAAACCCTGATTGGCTGAATGGCCTTAACTCTAATTGGCTGAATGGTTTTCCAATTCAAGCCAATCAGATTACCAGATTTGGTTTTGAAAATTTGAACTGGTCAATCAAATGTTTCAGAATAAGATATCCCTTGAATTTTTCTTCTACGGCGATCCAACATACATGTACAATACATGTGAAGATGAACTTTCTGTGCAGTTGTTCCTGTTCCATCAAAGCCTGTTCATGTCTAGTTGATTGATTGGATTGGAGCAATTGGCAGGTCACAAATAATGACACCACCATCAAATTCAGTCATATCTGTGACCTCTCATATTGGAAATGCAAAACGGCAATTCTGACGATGAAATATATATGATAATATGTATCAGTCCAGTTCTTACTGTGACATATTGGAGAGCATGCAGCTTGAGATAATCTAAGACATCAAGATCAAGTAAAATCATCTTGTAAGATGCTCACAGTAGTGTACCAACCTAATTAATCAGGGATTCATAGAAGTCCTGTTTTACCACCGGTAATCAGGAGTAAAATTCATTCGAAAACTCAATTCGGACCTTCCAATTTCACTGAACTTTTCAAGGTTTTGATGAAAACTTAATAACCCTGAGATGAACAATCATTAGGAATGGTGGTAAATTTGAAGAAATACTCAATATGAAGAAAACACTGAAAACTGAATAGACTAAATTGAGTAAAAAATACTCAAATTTTCGACTTCTAAGTTCTATGAATCTCTTAATCTGCCAAGAATTCTTTGAACAGCTCATGTCCATGCATTCGGGGGGGGGGGGGATTCTGACTTGCTTCATAGAAAGTCCCATTTTGAAACAATCTTAAAATAGATCTTCGAAGTCAATTTTGTCCAAATCATTCTCCAGGTTATGATTCAATCTCAGTTCAGTTTGCCAAGAATGCTGGCACAAACAGGACAATGGCTGCCTTCATGTATGTATGTATGTACCAGACATACCACTGCTGACAGAATAATTACAACCTTAACAGACTAATTAGGCTTCTGACTAATTGGCCAAGCAAAGAAGTCACCCTGTTTGAATACCCTATTCCTTCTAATTTTTCGAACAGCATTTTCAGACTTAGAAGCAGCAAAAATCTATCTTTATGTCAACTGAGGTCACATACTGTGGCATGGATGAAAAGATAGCTAGTGAAATTTGTAGAAAGTTAGCCAAATTTCTCTTCACAGATGGGGGCCTGAAGTTAGGTTTTGCCATCCAAATAATTGGAAGAAATAGGGTACATGTATGCTCAAACAAATTTGTGAACGTTATTCAAAATGTGGGAAATACTGGTGGGGGGGAGGGGGGTGGAGTTCAGCGTGTGATGGAGTGACAAGAGACTGCTTCAATATGATTTCCATCAAACAGGAGGATTGGAAAATAATACAGTTCCAAGAGTTCAAACAAATTAGGACAAATTAATATACATGTAACAACAAGACAATGTCAGTTGACTGTCAGAGCCACGGTCAACGGTACTATAATACATGAACAATGTCAATGTACTAAAGCCAATTATTCCATAACATATTCATAACATCAGTACTGTATAATGCTTACCATATTGTGAGGGTTCCAGTAATAGTACCAGAGTATGGTGATTCCATTACAGCCATCAGCATCCTTAATACCAAAGGGAACTAAGCAATCCTAGCGGACTGTATCCTCATAAAAACTGTATATATTACAGTAGTCTCAGTTCACATGTAGACATTAATGTACAATGTATCCCCCCATTATTGTACAATGGTATACTCCATTATAATGCAGATGATGCTGTCTCAGTCGTACCACTGTGAATACCTGGGTGTGACAATACCAGGTGGTGATGACAGCAGGATTGGAACAGAAACAAATGGGAGTTTAAGTTGGTGTCAATGCTCAACAGGGGTTGAATAAGCTACTGTGACTGTTTTCCCATGTTCAACAGTAGCAAAAATTACAAATAACATT
Source organism: Hanleya hanleyi (assembly GCA_036873755.1). Lineage (NCBI taxonomy): Eukaryota > Metazoa > Mollusca > Polyplacophora > Lepidopleurida > Hanleyidae > Hanleya > Hanleya hanleyi. The sequence continues at coordinate 46,467 of JAVTVY010026300.1, read as the reverse complement.
CTAGGCTATCCAATCTGTATCGAGTACTTTAACTGGCACTGCAGTCCATTATCATGCTGTAGGTATGCTTCGCTACAAGTGGTGTCAACACTCCCCAGGGAATTTAGCTGCTGTATTCCTAGTACTGCTTTGACACTGTCACAGTATCACACCTCCAGGCTACTCAATATAATAACAGTACATCCAACCATCTACAACTCGACAGCGCTTCAGCATCCACAGACTTTACATATGGCGATATAATCCATCGTTTAGTGTATACTCTACATCTTCACCGCGCACGCCGGAATCGATGGTCTGCTTTCCAAGTCAAAAATTCAGAACTAACTTCTGAGGACTCCAGAGATCAATGTTGAGAGAAAATCCTGGGTTAAGTCAGGATAATTAGCACCATTCTGTGATGGGTGTTAAGCGGACTGGTTGCTCTGTCCAGTTAGACTATCAAAGGGAGAAATGGTTGAATACTGTACACCAGTCAGACAGTGAGTGGGAATAGTGAGGTAACCCAATCACTCAGTCAGATACACAGCCCCAACAGCCATGGGGCTCACACAGAGGGGGTCTCACATCTCCATGTACAATAACATCACCTTATTGGAGTAGAACAGGGCTGATGATGGAGTTTAAATTTTATGAAATGGTACTGAATTGCTATTTGATACAGTGATTTTGTCTTGTTGAGAACTTATGACAACTTATTCTTTATTTATTTACTTTATTATATTTTATTTGTGTTTATTTTGTGCCTGTTTGGTTCATTAAGATGACATTTATTCTGTATGTACAATAATGTCAGGCTAGAGAAAACAATGTAACAATTGAGTGAACATTGACATTCAAGCCCAAAATTGTCACTCAAACCTTGAGTACAAGCAGAACTTTAAAGAGTTTGGGGTGATTTTATCAAGTTAAATTTGAGGATGTATTTGCTACCTGTCTCATGCGACAATGACCTGTCCGGGACAGGTGGACATCATTTCGACTCCAGTATGAATGGCGCCAATGAAAATGGTACATAAACATGTGTATATACATGTATATGTACCAACAGCTGTCACAGCAATTAACTTGTGTACAAAATATCAACATTCCTCAACCCGGAGGTGGCTGGACGAATAAGGTAAATAGGTCAGGTCTTAATATAATAACACAATATGGGCAATTTTCCAGGATACGGAATTTCAATATCATTGTTTCCAAGTTGATTTCACTGTAATATCTCCATATGCAGGCCTTCAATTGGCTCACAGTGAAAATGTAGGAGGAAATTTGCCAAAATATAGGAGAAATATAGGAATTTATAAAATATAGGGAAACATAGGAAATAAATGAGGGTAAGACTGGTCATTGTATGTTTCAAACTTGGTAGTTCTCAGTGTTTAATCAAATTATTTCCGCTGAATGCATAGTGGTGGGGATTCAGGAGATTGGTTAAACAAAGAGATTTAAATGTTTCCATATTTGCCGAGCGAAGCGAGGTAAAAAAATTTTGTGAAATGTATTTCCTCATGCCGATTTCAGAGCATTGGTGAAAGTTTTTTTTTATAAAAAGTCAAAATATAGGAAATATAAGAAGTTTTGAATAAAATAAAGGAAAATATAAGAAAGACTCAAAAATATAGGAAATATAGGAGGCACTTGCGGGCCTGCATATGTTGACTATAATGTACCACAGAACAACAATGATAGTGAGTACCAGGACTGGTACATGTACACTGCATTACTTCCCCTGGTACATGTACACTGCATTACTTCCCCAGTCCCATTTCCCCAAATCAGTTTCGTACCAGTAATGATCATTTCACATTGAGTGAGTGAATAGGGTTTAACGTCACTTTCAACATTTTTTCAGCTATATCACGACAGGGAAGGGAGGGGAGGGGGTACCTACTTGTAACAGAGCAGATCTAATGCTGCCATTTTATAGTGCTGTCCCACTGAAATATCATGCCATAAACAGACATGACACCCCACTCAGTCACATTATACTGACACCGAGCGAACCAGTCCTTGTTCTATCCTCTGAATGCTGAGTGTAAGCGAGGAAGCAACAAGTTCCATTTTTCAAGTCTTTGGTATGACCCAGCCTGGGATCGAACCCAGTACCTACTGCTTACGAGGCAGACACTCTAAACATTTGGCCACCACAGTGCCGTATATATTGCATGTGCATGGACATGATAGTACTTATAGCTTAACATATGACATGATCATCAGACCAACCAATGCCCTGATGGTTATCCACCTCATCTGTTGTTGACGGTTAACTCTGTTTCAGATAGAAGTGACCAAACACTCAGCTTCAAAACAGAACTAATTTGAAATTTCATATTCTTAGTACATATACACTGAATAATGTAGTTTACTGACAAATGTACTTTTTGTATCATTCAAAACAACCTTTTCTTCATTGCATGTAGATCACTATAATATTGCGACGTCTAAGAACACTCCCATAATTATTATCGATCAAAACCCAACTTTTTGCTATGGCGGAAAAAGGATTTGCGAATGAATGGCTTAAATTTGGCAGGCACCTATATGTTCACCAGCTGGTATATGCAGTAGATGTGGAGATGTTACAGTAAAACAATGCTACAATCAATATGATGGTGTCCAGAACCAATCAATAGTGAGGGTCCAGAGGCTTCTCCCATCTACTGCAATTTGTTAGATGGCAGATTCCACAATAACCTAATTCACTTTTCCGACAAATTTTTGCCAACCGAAGGATGGCCATGTAACATTTTTGATAGAGGAAATGACATTAACAAAATTTTGAAAAGGCCCAGTATTACAGCATGGATGATGTCATACACTGATAATGGTACAAATACATGATCATACATCAATATGATTGGCCTAATTCCACTGAGCATATGCAAGTGCTGGTCTTATAAGAAATCTCTTGTCCATATACAAAATACATTTTGACTGAAAAATGACATAAGCAACACAAATGTTGCTAAATGTCATTTGCGTTTTGTCCCGCTAAATTAATACGAAGCTGCGCATCAAAAAACCCCTCAGCTCTGGGTACATTCATAATGTATTCAATTTGAACCAAGATGTCAGGAACACCAAGCAGTCAAGTCACAAATATACAGATTATCAAAAATTTTCCAATTAGAAATGACCCCTAAGATTTCCGTCCAATCAGAGAAACCGGTATTCATTACATAAATTCCTTGATGCATCAATGATGTATACCAAATTTTACATCGAGCATTTGAACGGTATCAGAGATAGAGATCATTAATGATTTCGCATAAATTAAAGATGGCCGCCCATCCTTCCCGCCACTCAGAGGAACTGATGTGGTTATATTCATTGAAAGTCTCTTGATACATTGATGCTGTATACCAAGTTTCGTATAGAACACTGAAATGGTATCAGAGATATACATCATTAAAGATTTTGCATAAATTAAAGATGGCCACCAAGGTTTCCGCCCAATCAGAGAAACCAGAACTGTCATTTGTCGTAAGTCTCTTGATGCATCGATGATGTATACCAAATTTTACATCGAGCACTTGAACGCCAGAGAACGAGATCATTATTGATTTTGCATAAATTAAAGATGGCCGCCCATCCTTCCCCCCACTCACTGATGTGGTTATTCATTGCAAGTCAGTTGATACATCGATGCTGTATACCAAGTTTGGTATAGAACACTTAAATTGGATCAGAGATATATCTCATTAAAGTTTTTGCATAAATTAAAGATGGCCGCCAAGGTTTTCGGTCAATCAGGTCCCGAATCAAAGTATCTGGATGCATCGATGATGTATACCAACTTTCATATAAAACAACTGAATGGTAACAGAGATATGTATCATTATCGATTTCGCATAAATTAAAGATGGCCTCCAGGATTTCCAGCTAATCAGAAAAGCCGGTTTGGTAATTCATTGAAAGTTGCTTGATGTATCGATGATGTATACCAACTTTCGTATTGAACAGTTGAATGGTTTCCGAGATATGGATCATTATCCATTTCGCATAAAATTAAAGATGGCCGCCAAGGTTTTCACCCAATCAGGTCCCAATTAAATAGGCTTCTGGTCCTTGACTAGGTAAATAAGCATACCAAATTTGGAATTCTTCAGTGGAACCGTTCTCCGGCTATCTCGCTCACGTACGGACGTACGGACGTACGGACAGACGGACGTACAAGACGACGACAATACCCCATGGCCAAAATTGGCCGAGGGGTAAAAACTGTACAAAGAATTCATAGGGGTACCTTTTTATTTTTATCAAATACAATTCAATGACCTGTTTTAGATAGTAAGGTACAGGGCACATTGTTTGTTTACGATATTTTTGAATTTATAGGTGTTGTTAATGTAATTTTTTTGTTAAACGGGAGTTAGTGGACTAGGTTATCATGGAATCCACCAGATCCAACTTCACAGACAACTCTGATCATGTCTTTGAAAACAGAAGTATTTTACATCTTATTTTTCAAGCTATCAAGCTTCCAAACTTCCACTCAATAAATTACTGACTGATCCTCTTCTTCGGTTTGCACTCCAATTTCCAGAAGACAGGTGCATGATAACTTTAATTCACATGACAACAAAGTTACCATGGTTACAGGATAAAGTTTTGTATCTTTCTGCATTCGGTATCCATAAAATATGCCAGACTGAGTCACATGACATGACAAGGGTTGAAATGTTCAAAAATATATATTTACCTGTCTCAGGTGACAAGTGTTAACTATTTCTATCTGTCTCCAACACATATTAGCTTGAGCATGCTAATGATGTACAAGAAACCATATTATTACATGTAAAATAAATCCTATGAAAATCCTTACATACATATACATATACACCAGGTATTCTAGTTATGTTACATGTACCAAGATTTTGACCAAATTATGCAGAGTTATAGGAACTGATAAGCTTATTGCCAGTTACTTGCAGTCTTGGTAACGAATACATGTACAAGTTGAAATTGAATTTGGCTACTTGTCGCCAGAGACAGGCACCATATTTTTCTGTCTGCCTCTCAGACAGGAGGGTATTTTTCTGTCTGCCTCTCAGACAGGAGGGTATTTTTCTGTGTGCCTCTCAGACAGGAGGCTATTTCTGTCCGTCTCTCAGACAGGAGGGTATTTTTCTGTCTCTCTCTCAGACAGGAGGGTATTTTTCTGTTTGCCTCTCAGACAGGAGGATATCTTTCCGTCTGTCTCTCAGACAGGAGGGTATTTTTCTGTCTGTCTCTCAGACAGGAGGGTATTTTTCTGTCTGCCTCTCAGACAGGAGGGTATTTTTCTGTCCGTCTCTCAGACAGGAGGCTATTTTTCTGTCTGCCTCTCAGACAGGAGGGTATTTTTCTGTCCGTCTCTCCGACAGGAGGCTATTTTTCTGTCTGTCTCTCAGATATGTATGTGGAAATTTTGACCCTGTATAGAAATATCAATCTACCTACTGTTAGTGTAACAGTGTTAGTGTAACAGAAAACTACAAAGAAATATAGAAATACAAAGATGTATAAGTATATTCATGAACATGTCGATGTGTAGGCGTGACATTTGTACAGCTACTGGTTCATAATGTATACCTGTATAATCAATGAAATCTTCCTACTCAATCAACATTCTGTGCTTCAGTCCCTGTTTATTATCATACAAGAGGTTGTACTGACATATGGGAGAGAACAAATACATTTAGAGAAAGGACTGGTGAATTATTGATCAGTCATTATGACATATTGACAGCTGAGCCTGAACTGATCAATAATTAATCCATCATATACTGGTCTTATGAGCAGTGGAATACATACTGGAGAATAAAGGGGTGTTACTGTTCACCAATAAGGGCTAACTTAAGATCTACTGAAGTAGTTTAACTTTTAAGATGTTAGATGTGTACAGATGGGTTGACATATGTTAAAAGTACACAGTTTAACATGATTAGGGAGGGTGTCATAATTCCGAACGGTACGTTCAGCAATTCGCGTGTCCGTCGGAACGGTTCAGTGTTCCTGCTCTCTGTCAGTCCGAACGGTACGGTGTACCTTCCAGTACGGTCGTCAGTTCGGTACGTAACGGCGTAACGTACAGAACGGTTATCCCCTGTCGTGAGCGATAGAGTCAGTTCAGTCTGCAGCGTTCCCGAATCAATAATGCCCTGCCGGCGACCTGCCCTTATCAGCAAATGTAAACTTTCCGGGTCGTATCATTATACTTGCGATAATAGATCGCGGCTGTATATTCCTTTGCAGTAAAATACGTAGATTATTTGTACACTTGTAAAATTGTAGCCAGTAGTCAATAAATTGTCGTAAAATGTTGCTGTTTGGTGTTATGAAAACCTTGAAAGGCTGTTACGTTGTTTGTTTTCTTTATTTATTAACGTCCATGGTTTAAAATTTATATGCTTGACGCGATCTGAAAATAATTTGCGACTGGGAACGAGCCGGTTTGAAATCGACTACGGTATCGCAGTATCGGCGTACCGGTATCGCACACAAGGGTCGATATTTCCGAGATTTCTTTGTGGAAGAGGTGTCAAAACTCAATATGCAAGATGAGTTTTTGTTTTCATATTTTTTATTATATATAATTTTAGCCGTATGAATGTAAAAACAATTTTATAAGCTCTAAATTCGAATGAAATCTTTCACGACGTCTTCACGAACAAATGCTTCCTCCGAGGTCCGTGTGCTGTCAAAGCAACAAGAACAGCAGGGAAATCTTCGGTCTTCAATTTCACATTCCGGTTTTCTCGTGCAAAAAGTGAAGGCTTCATGCAAGAATTTCTTCCATTCACTCTAGATCTGTATTCTATTTGCGTTTCACAACATGATCTGTTATGAAGGCGACTGTAAAAAGGTTGATAAGTTTGGGAGATATGAGGAAAACAAATTTATTTAATATTGTTATCAAAATTTATATTAACCTTACATATTTTTCTGTGCTATCGATAAAATTATCTTACATCCTTCTCGTTTGTTATCACATTAGACAAATTTTTAGTATTAAATGTAAATATTTAGGAATAGTGTTGAATTAATTTCATGTTAATTTTATATTTCAGATACTCCCGAAAAAACTTTTTTTTAATGTTGTCTTTGTCCTATTTGTTACTCGAATTGTCTTCTGTTGTTGGAATCTTTGTTAGTTGAAATCTTTGAAATTTACGTTCTCTCGGCATGTAAACTACAATTTACAGTTTCAGTATTTCCGAAATTATGTTAGTGCATGGCATAGCGAAAGCTCTGTGTTCACTAATCTTTTCACACGTTTTTTCTGAATTCTTTGACTAACTGCATGCATTCGTCCAACTACTGCCAACGAATTAAGGTAAGTAATAAATAAATCATCGTGGGTGGTCAAGCAGGAACAGGTGACGAGACTGGATTCTTTCTGTCATACCGGGCACGGTACCATACGAAGACAGCATTGAATGGATATTGAGAGTAAATCAACAACAATCTTAATTACATCAGTCCACGGAGACGTGAGTTCGTAAATCTATGGAGATTGGCCTCCGTCAGCCCACGGAGCCTTGGCTCCATCATATCACCCGTCGGCCAGTACTCAAACCCCACGACCCTGACCCCAAAAACTCGACAGTCAAATGAGAAATATAATTTTAAAACAATAAAATATGCGTCTGCTCTTTCATCCATAAAATATATCGTCAGTGATGGGTCAATCGTCAATCATTATGCTCATCCAGTTGTACTAAGGGGAAAACAAAAGCAGCTGGTCATTGAATATAGAACCTCATTCCAGATATCGGACATATCACAAGTTTTCTGAACGAGTTCAAAAAGTTCTTTGAATATGGTGCTAATGCTGTTATATGAATTAGATTTTTGGATACTATGAACTCGGAAATTCTTTCATGGACGACGGCTGAACATTGAATGCCGGACTAGACTATTGCAGTATATTATGAGAGAGAAGGGGGGAGAGAGATACAGAGATAAATTTGACGTCAAGAGTCACCAATAAGACAATTCCCATATTACGAGTTGGTATTGTCTGCAAGCGTTCACGGTACGTCGTGACTGTAGGAAATATATAGTCTGATTCCACGAGAGTGTATAACGTCGTGTCATGGATCTTGATTGTCCGCCATACAAATATTTATTTTTTCACTTCATTCTGTTGTTACTCGAGCATCAGCAATATTACTAAGATGTAGGAGGAGATAAAACAGTTATTTCATAGTTCTGAAAGAGTTATAGTACATTATAGCTTTGAAAAAGTTGGAAGTATCTCCAACGAACGTCAGCTCCACAGCAATAAAGAAGTTAGAATTGTTTGTTATATACGCCAACTTCTAAATGCCTATCAAAAGAAAAAAAAAGTTATAGTTTAACAAATCGTACTCCGGACCCGACATCTCGACATCATATCTTCAATGTTAAAGGCATGTATATTTCTGCACTGATTTGTACTTATAGAAAAATTGTGGGTCCGATTTACATGATAATACACGACGTACCTTGTTGCCTACAAAAACCAAGACTGGTCTCTTTCACTGCTATATTTCTAACAATATATGAGCTATAAGTCATCTGAAGTTTTGGGGTTAAAACTAATTTAGCAAAAAACATTCTGATCTTCATCCCAAATGTGTCTCGTAGCCCTTTTTCCTTTGGTGTTGTGAACTTCTGTCTTCCACATAAATTTGACGTTTATTAAAAGCCACATCTGAATGTAAACTGAGTTGAAGCGGAGTAACCAACTCCGGGATTTATATTTCCAACTCTCTAAACTAATTAGGTTGAAAATTATATCCGATTGGAATTAGTGACCAATCTATTCGATTGAATATTCCATCTATTAGATTGAAAATTTTAATCTAGTAGATTAAATTTTCTGTCTATAAGAGATTCATTTTATAGTTTTCAATCTATTAGATTGAATATTTTCAATTCGATAAAGATTGGTCACTAATTTCAGTCTGATAGATTGAATTTCAATCTAATTATTTTAGAGAGAAACAGGAAGTATGCGGCTCTGTGTGCCGTCTACAGAGCCTTACCGCAATAAATAACATCTTATCAGGCTGGATTTCTCCAGTCCAAGCTATTCGGCCACCAGGTTTTATTTCACGACCAATTCCATTGAGAAATCATTTCATTGAATCAAGTGTGTGACGATAGAAATATCTGACTTGCTGATACTGCAAATTCTGTAAAACAAGAAACTAAAGCACGTGTCCAATAGAGAGAGCAATAGACTGACAATCTTGTCACTATGTCTGGATTTTGGTGAACATTATTCCGATATTTCAAATGCGTACGTTGGAGTTCTTCAAGGATGACTACTGATCGACTCTTAATTTGTGCAGTGAAATGACCTAGGCCTACCTTCCCATAACAATGAATTGTTCAATTTCCAATGAATTCAGATTTCGCGCAGGTAACAAAAATTCGCCCGTAAACCATGCAGTTCTCGTGCATAAGCAGGCTCATCTGCCTAAAAGCGCCCACATTTGGCTTATTAATCCCTTAGGATGAAATACTCAACATTTGAACAATATCTGTGTCCCTATAATCAACTGCGAGATTTACCGATATTGAAACAGGGAATCCATATGAAAATCATATGAATTGAGAATTTAAAGCCATACGGATTTGATATTTTTAGAACATCATGTCTTGTCAGCATCATTGAGAACTGTTGACGGCTAGTTTTATGTATACTATTATTTATCCCTTTAATTTGATGCTAATGCAATTATATGAATTTGGATCATGGACGCGGAAATACTTCAATGGTTTACTATGGCTGAATATTGAATGACGGACTAGACGCTTGCATATAAATATTGAATATATTGTACCCACGTTGCGAACCGTATTCATCATATATGCTGCATATCGTACCCGTACAGTCCCCTATAAAATATACCAGCTAAGCCACGAAGATTGTATCAGGGTAACTAATTCTCAATGAAAGGAATTATGGACCTTCTCAGTTAAGAGAACATATTCAAAGATCATCTGATGATACATGAAGTCCAGAAATGCATGTGATCGCATCAATACCATGGCCGAAATGTTGGACAGATATTTCATTGTCACTCCACCCTGACATCATTGTACCTGTTAGAAATAAAGAGAAAACAATTGAGAGGCGTGTGGCTGAAGAGAATACAAGAACAGTTAGCTCACATTTAATTAATGCCATTGATGATTACGGACAAAATGCAGTAGACAGAGGAAGGGAACAGGCTGACGGAGCTAAAGCTTTGTTGAATGACGGAGTCGCCGCTCCATTGACGTCCAGGCTGTCGGCTCCATAGAGGATTCGTTAATGTGAATTCTGCCTTCGCCACATTTTCTTGCAGTTGTCTGCCAAAACGCCTCCTTGGTAATTTGCTTCTGATTGTGACTATTAACGAATATTTGAAGCATTGGTGACCCATGAAAGGCTAAACTTGATCGGGAAAAGTGATGTGTACACAAATTCTTTCTTCTTTTTTTTAAATCGCAGGAGACCTACAAGTCCTAATGGATATACTGTGGTTCCATCCGAGTTGAGAGAAAAAGAATGAAAAGGTTGAAAAGTTCAATTTAAGTACATGTATGTAATAAACAATTAAAAGTATATTGGTATAGGGGAAATATCAGAATGCAATAAATTGATGGATAAATACCAGAGATGGGCGCAAAATATCACGGACTTCAGATGCTGTTTCTTCATCTCATTCACGACACATCTGAAAAACAGTCAGACTGAACAAGAAATAATGTACTCCGTTAATGCATATTGTGGTTGCATCAGAGTTGGAGAAAAAAAAACAATAAAAAGATTGAAAACAAAAAGTTAAATTTAATGCACATGCATGTAATGAACAATTAAAAGTATACTGGTATGGCGAAAAGATCAAAATGCAATAATGATAGTTAAATACCGGAGATGGACGCAAAATATCGCTTGCTTCAGATGCCGTTTCTTCATCTCATGCATGCCATATCTGAAAAACAGACAGACTGGACAAAAAAAGAATGTATAGGCTTCATACATATTATAGTTCAATTTTATCACAAATGAACGAACTCCCAAATTTATTTTTTTCATTTACCATGCATGCGCTCCTGTTTTCTCCGTCGGAAGAAGGAAGGGTGTCTACGTGACTTTCTACATGTCCTATCAGAAGTGGTTTTATAAACATCAGGTTCCATAATGTAATTGGGTGAAATTAAAATGGACACAAACAAATAACTCCCATGATGGAAAATGAGTGAGAACAAAATAACCCTACAACTTTCACGATGGAAACTGAGTGAGAACGGGACACCCATCATCCTAAGATGCGAGAGATATGTTAATTTGCGATGGACACATTGTCAGAGGACGTGTAAAAATGCGCAGTGTAATTCCAAAGAATTTTTGATTGCTGGAATTTTGGTAAGTTCGTGGGTATTCGTAAGAAATATTTTCATTCACAATAAAATATTTAACAAAACCGGACAGGGTAAGTCTTTATGATAACTATATTTGAACAAAACAGAGCACATGCAGAGATGATTGTTGTCGGCGCTTCACATCGCAAAATTTGTTTGTATCCCCTGGTGGGAAAACTGACGTTTGTCAACTGTGTGATTTCCTGTCTATGTTTCATTAAGCGATAGATGCAATCAAAGCCAAGATATAACAAGTTTGAATGAGGTATTGTGAAATTTACAGGACGAACAAGGGCCACACATTAACACACAAACCCATAATACTGCAGCGTTAATTTGAAACCCCTTTCAATTGCCTCTTGCTGGTGAATCGCGCATCCTCACCCAGAGCTGAATTTGGGCTTCCGAAGGGATAAGGTATTCTCCAGGCAGTCAATTAAATGTTATTACACACGATCTCATTTGCATATGAATAAGTGTAATTTCCAGTCTGGGTGAAACTTAATGCATGCTGCACGTGGACTCTCCTATTTCACTATATATTTCATGCTGTTCAGATTCTCTCCACTGGAAACTTCACCCCTATCCTGACTTTGGATTCTTCCATTTTATGTGGTTTTCTCTGGAGGACAAGCTGTGCTGAATGGGGAAATAGCTGAACAGGCTAAAAATAAACTAACACTTCATTAGCAAACTATCCCGGTACTCCAAACAATGTAGCCATTGACAATTTAAATATCAAAGGAGACCTGCAGCAAATGCCATTCATGTGGAGGCTTGGTGTTTCAGTAGGAAATTGAGGGGCACTGAGAGGGTATACTATTATGTCGTGCCAGGTGAACACATCGTTTCAAGTTTGTTTCCTATATACAATGAACCTTAATAATGATAATAATAATAATAAAAATACGGCCTCTTTCACGAACATGCTATTAGATATTGTATTGTATGTTGAGTATTATTAGAAGGGAGAAAAATCAGAGAACCTGATGAAGAATGCAGGACGAGTCCGATCGATCACCGTAATTCTGTAGGTTTGTTTACGGTCAAATATACTTACCACATGGGGTCTGCGTAAATACCTCACCTTGTCGTGTGGATAAAAACACGGACGTATGGACTGTTAGAGGAAGGGAGGGGGGGAATGGATGTTATGAAAGAAAAAAGGAAACCCTTTCACCATTGTTAAATTGTGATCTTCCAGGCTTGTCGATACGTTGTCATGCACAAACAAGAGATGCTCGAGAATTGTAGTCCAGATTTTTTATTTTTAGAAATTTTTATTGATCAAAATACTAAAGTAAAATCAACGTTAAATGTACATCCTTCCAAAAGGCTTTTCGTGATGGCTCATTTTTGACGTCAAATAATGGTCGTTTGATTGTCCACTTCACCTGAAAATACAACGAATAGCATACAGCATACCGAAAGGTTAAATCGCATCTTGCTTTCCCCAAACGAAGAATTCAGTTGCTGTGAAGAAATCTGATGCAATTCACCAGCACACACGTTACAACTTGATATCTCCGCGGGAACGTCACCCGACAAAGTTTGAACTCTGCTCCCTTCCAGTGCCTCCTTTGAACAGGCCCAAGTGCCTCCCATACGAATAATACAGGGCAGGTCGGGCAGGTAAATGGGGGACAGCGAGGGGTTTAGCATATACGACGAACAAATATATTAACGTTGAAGATCTCTCAAATTTGTTACTTAAAATAATGTGTGTTTTTCAAATAAAGGAATTAATAGGGAAATTACCGTACATAATTTAACCGTCACCTGCGAGTTTTGCCGGGAGAAAAATTGTATCATTCCGAGACCGCAACCATATTTTGGGGCAAATTTTCAGATTCATTTATGGAAAAACAAATTCGCCCGTTATATTTGTTATGGTTGGATTTTATTCGACATCCGTCGCAGTCTTTTGCTGTTTCCTATGAACGTGGTAATACGTTTAAATAAACAAATTACAAAACGAAGGTCAATTCGAGCCTCTCAATGAATACTTGAATTATGTGTACATAGAAGATTAATCATTCGGGAACGCCTTCGGGAACTAATTCTTGCATTTGGAACAGTCGTTCGCTCATAAAATTTCTTGAACGGGTGTTCACACAGTAACGAACGGGCGTTACGGACGAAACGCTTCCTCGTGTACACATGAACACATGTTCTTGATTTAGTCGTTACGGCTTGAACGGATTAGCGTATCGGTGCGAACGAGTTCGGCGTTCGGAATTATGACACCCTCCCTTAAGCTCATCAAGATTGACCTGTAGGTGATAGATTGACCTGTAGGTGATAGATTGACCTGTAGGTGATAGATTGACCTGTAGCTGATTTACACTTACAATATTTAAAGACCACTGCTGGCCATGCACAATATTAATTAGCCAAATAATGACCCTGATTTTCACTTCTGTTGGGTCCATTTCACACCTTTCAGGGTCAGGTACATGTAACCAATCAATATCCAAAACCAGTAGGCCTACTCTTGGTACAGCCAATGCCAGGTTCTTTCTTTGATGTACAGCAAAGATAGAAAGGATCATTGATAAGCATTGCTGATCAAATTTGGATAGTATTAAACTGATCAAAATGGCACAGCCTTTATATGGCCAAAGAGGTTTTGCTGATCAAATTTAAATGTCTCATTGTCGGTCAAATTATTCCCCTCTATTTCCAACCCTGGACAACCAATGGACCAATGATACACTATGATTGATCAGGATGGATTCAAATTTCCCCAACAGGCCAATGAAAATCCTGGATTTATTTTTAAAAATTTGAACTGACCAATGGACTGCTTTAACACTATCAGAGATCCCATGATGCACTGGGTGTGTCTATGAAACTCCCTGGATATTACCATCCAAGCTGACATAGATTCACATGTTGATGAATACCACTTTCTGAACTGTAGACACAAGTATTTCAGTCTTGAATGTAACAGAAAGTTAAATAATGCCCCACAACAGACCAAATGTTCATAAGAACCATGATTACAGGCAACAACCTCTATTGAAACTGATTATTTCTAACAGAAATATCTGGTGAAAAATTGTTTCATTCATCAATCTTGGCCTGGAAAATGATCCAAGTTAACAAATGTGTTGACAAAATTTGTTTATCCTCATACAGCCAAGTACTGAATGACGGAACTTAATGGGTTTCTGTAATGAGAAATCAAATGAACAGAGTCCACTTGGCAGTAAATAGTTCCATGTTAAGTGGTAACCCTAAGTTAAGAGGTGTAGTGGTAATGTATTGTCCGGACAATGTGGGAATTGTTTGCAGGATGGTAATGTATTTTTGCTGCTATAATGGATCGCTGTCTAGGGACGTTGTTCGAGCGCTGTTTACCAAACCCCTGGTTAAGTACGTGGTGATGCCGGAATGCCCCAGTCACTAAACTTCCTGGCGAAATTACTGCGGTGCCGGCTGAGCTCCGACGCACAAAACACAGACATGATGTTCTTCGTGCAGCGGCCTGAGGAAGCCCGGAGAGGCAGAGTGTTCGATAGTTTGTGCAGAAATGTAGTCTCTGATCTCACAAGTTCGGTCGACGGTAGTCTACACAGAACGCAGTATTCCGTCCCTGCAGGCGGCCATAAACAGCAGCTGTCTATTCCGCCTGTTTCGCTGTATTAGAGACGAGCAGGGACTAAACCAAAGCCGGAAAAAATCAATCGATACATTTACAGAGCAAATACAATGAAACTCGACTGGGTTGCTGCGGAGCCATGATCAATTCATCTCGGTTTTGGCGCACCCAGACTGGAAATTCCGCAATTATTGTTCTAGGGAATGCCGGCCAATCAAAGGTCAATTACAGGCAATATTGACACTAACCACTGTCAGTAATTGCGCTCAGAAAAAAAGATGTAATAATGTAAAATTCTGTTACAATGTTGATGGATGAATTATACAGGATTACAGGATAAATGTCTGACTAGCTGTGTACATTGAAATGCCACAGACATTCTGTAGCCACTTTTCCTAATTATACATCAGGATAAAAGCTAATTAATTCTTTAGTTGATGACCGGACATGGTTTTCTAATGGACAGATATGGGAAAATGATGATCAACACAACTGATCAGCAAACATCAGTTCAGATCTTTTCAGACAAGAGAATGTGGGGTGGTCTCAGAAATTAGGAAAGGCTACTCCTGGTGCTCAATATGTTTTAAATTACAAGCCATGTTGCCGTCAGCAAGTATCAAATATAATGTGGTGCAATTTCGAAATTTCTGACGTGGCGATTCCAGTGGTTTCAATAGAGGCCGTAGCTCATCGCATGGCGACAGCAACTCTCAAAGTTGCAACATACATTTAAACATGAATTGCAGGCAAGCACCTAAAAGGTGCGTGGACCCCTCAGCCTGTTTTTTTTTTAGTCAAGTAGGATCAGGGCTGCATCAAGAGCCAATTTAGTTTCAGAAAACATATGGGATAGTGTCATAACAAGTAAACACACTGATTGACACAGGCCCACCCTTATCATTATTTTGGGGGGGGGGGGCATAAGCTCCAGGTAAGCAAACTGGTTCAAAATTGCCCAGAGTCAGGCTAAAAATGGGTTCTCCTAATCACTCGTTTTAAATAATTTCCAAGGTACAGTAACATGTTTGGTGACAAAAATTGAAGCATTATGTTGTACCAGTTGAAGGTGTGGACACAAATATGGTTCATGCAAATGTTTTAGGATAAATCATATGATGTAGAATAGAATGATTTAATAGCAAAATTAAAGAAAAATGTTGTCCTTCATTGAATGAGAATCTTGAATGGACCAGGCTTTCTTGTATCAGGGAACCTTTAAAATTCACACTGAAACATGCAACCAAGGGTTCCCGATGGGCATAGATAACAGTGCAAAAGCTAAGCCATCAATAAATAATAATAAAAAAATAAATTAAAAATTATGAAATCATCACAGCCATCTGAAAATCTAATCATTTCATCAGTCAACATTCAGGAAGCTCCCACCAAAGTTTTGTCAGGCCCGACTTGATAGATCTGCAGATATTCAGCGGACAAGAGCATGTTGATGGGCATAGATAACAGTGCAAAAGCTAAGCCATCAATAAGTAATAATAAAAAAATAAATTAAAAATTATGAAATCATCACAGCCATCTGAAAATCTAATCCTTTCATCAGTCAACATTCAGGAAGCTCTCACCAAAGTTTTGCCGGGCCCGACTTGATAGATCTGCAGATATTCAGCGGACAAGAATATGTTGACGGACGGACGGACACTAGGATGGACAGACGGACGGACGTACGTACATGGCAACGACAAGACCCCACAGCCCTATGGGCTGAGGGGTAAAAATATAAATGAAAGTACTGATGTCTGGATTGCCAATAATGGATTTAA
Organism: Hanleya hanleyi; assembly: GCA_036873755.1. Classification (NCBI taxonomy): domain Eukaryota; kingdom Metazoa; phylum Mollusca; class Polyplacophora; order Lepidopleurida; family Hanleyidae; genus Hanleya; species Hanleya hanleyi. The sequence continues at coordinate 29,697 of JAVTVY010026300.1, read as the reverse complement.
AGTTTCAAAACGTTTCAGCCGATAGCAGATGTATGGATAAATGTGGAGATTTTCTCCAATTTGTGGACGAGTGTTTGGGAAATCACAACTGGAACACAGTTTAATTTTCAAGGAAGTGAATTTGTGAAGGCGGCTCATTTAGAAATATGCTAGGTATTCATGGTAGCAAGAAACTATCTACAGTAATATGCTTAAAAGTGGATCGTCTGCGTCAATGTCTTCTACTAGTTTTTGCGAGCAGATTTTCATAATTCATGCAAGTTTATTGCGACAAAACGACAAATACGTGAGACTGGATAGTTTTATTAATAGTTCTGTGTAGCACAGATATTTGCATGAGCTGCATGAGTTTGCGTTAAGTCCCCATTACTTATATATGCCTGCATGGTTTTTATAGTAAATTTGTTTGTTGACAACGATATAAACGTTGGAGAGACAATTTGTGCGAAAATTCCTGTTGTTGTTGCTGTACGATCATTGCGTATATAATTTAGTTTGAAAAAGTTTGAACACCACCAACAACAAAACCTTTCGAAAGCGGTACCCGACAAATTCTGTTGTTTCCGCTTTCGGAAAGTTTTGTTGTTGTTCAAACGTTTTGAAACTAAATTATATTCGGTGAGCAGAGTCCCCCCGGAATACATAAATTTGCACTGGACAGAATCCGGTCAAGTTCGCAAGACGAGAAAAATGTAAATACTATTGTTGTTGCTTCGACACATATCTCCTCTGGAAATATATTCCATGCAGTATGAGTACACATTAAAATAGTAACGAATGCCGACTTCACGGGAAAGAACGTACGAGTATTGGAAACTGGGGTCTTTATAATCCCAGAACCTGAACCTGTAAAGTGCGACACTCAGATCAAGAAACAAGATTTGCAACGTATGATCGTACAGCAACATTAACAGGGATTTTCGCACAAATTGTCTCTCCAACGTTATCGTTGTCAACAAACAAAATGCGAACTATAAACACCAGGCATATATATTATAAGTAATCTGACTTACCGCAAACTCAGACAGACACGAAACCGAACAGACGGCAAACACCACGAGGTTTGAGCCGATCGCCCGGAACCAAAGAACAAAAAAATAGTCCACGGATTCAAGCAATCCCTGTGCGAAGAAATGAATATGAAATATACTCAAATTCAGATTTCGTTTTATTTCTAGTTAACATGAAACGATTACGACTGTTTTTTTCTTCATTTTCTGGTTAATACCCTGATATAAGACTCAAACACAGTGAAAATAACGGGCGGAGTGATACAGGACAACCCAGGGTCATTCCATTATAGTGCACGTACACATTTGCATATATTTCGTGAGTGGCAGCATAGTCTGGTCGCACCGCTACGCGGTGGCGATCCAGACAAAAATAGTCCACGGATTTAAGCAATCCCTGGGCGAAGAAATGAATATGAAATACACTCAAATTCAGATTTCGTTTTATTTCTAGTTCACATGAAACGATTACGACTGTTTTTTTCTTCATTTTCTGGTTAATACCCTGATATAAGACTCAACACAGTGAAAATCACTGGCGGAGTGATACAGGTTAACCCAGGGTCACCGCATTATAGTGCACGTACACATTTGCATAAATTTCGTGAGTGGCAGCATAGTCTGGTCGACACCGCTACGCGGTGACGATCCAGACAAAAATTCTATTAACTTGTGTTAGTGTGTAAAACAGTAGTCACCAGATTCCTCAATCAGTATTTGTTTTTGTCAGTAATTCCCCCCCCCCCCCCCGCAACCTCTCTGGGAGCACCATTTCTACTGTTAATTTTCAACATGAAGCTGCGCTATCGAAACCCCTCGGCTCTGAACCCCAGCTATTATAATGTAAGGGTGTCTCTACCAATTGATTGGCTTGTGGGAAGAAATATTTACCCCTGGTATTGTAAGTGTACTTTCTTTGAAAAAAAAAAAAAGTTTTCCTCCCCTTAAATTAATTTGTTTCTGGAATAAATTGAAAGAGCTGTATCGATGTCTCACCAAAACAACAGTACACATGGCTAGATAAATACAGTACATGTATACTAAATGGCACATGTATGTCATTTTCAAAACAGATTTGCAAGCATTCTTTGCATTATCTAAGAGAATAAATCAATAAATCAGTCATCCAATCAATAAACTAGAGGTTCCGCTTTGACCCTTGAGTTGCCGCTCTGGCATGAAGCCTATGCTGGTTGTTTTTTTGAGCAAAAACATACGTCTCCCCCAACCTCCCACCTTGCCTTGAATGGGCACATAATTTAAGGGAAAGTGCTATAAAATTAATGTAGCAATAAGTATCTTAAACAAAGCTGCATATCTAAACATGTTAATTACAAAGAAGTGATTATCATTGTATATACATGTACAAGTAGATGAACGGATGGACGGACACCGGACACGGATGAATGCATGCACACATACACCAAAACCTGATCAAATGAGGGGGCTATCCCAATGAAGCTTCCATCCAAATTTGGTGGAATTCCGTCCAGTAGTTCTCCAGATATCTTGCAGGCAAGCCCTGTATATACATGTACAAGTAGATGGACGGGCGGATGGACACCGGACATGGATGAATGCACGCACACACACCAAATGAGGGGGCTATCCCACTGAAGCTTCCATCCAAGTGGGGTGAAATTCCGTCCAGTAGTTCTCAAGATATCTTGCAGACAAGGCCTGTATATACATGTACAAGTAGATGGGCGGACGGACGGACACCGGACACGGATGAACGCATGCACACACACCAAAACCTAGTCAAATGAGGGGGCTATCCCAATGAAGCTTCCATCCAAGTTTGGTGAAATTCCGTCCAGTAGTTCTCCAGATATCTTGCAGACAAGCCTTGTATATACATGTACAAGTAGATGGACGGACGGACGGACACCGGACATGGATGAATGCACGCACACACACCAAAACCTAATCAAATGAGAGGGCTATCCCACTGAAGCTTCCATCCAAGTGGGGTGAAATTCCGTCCAGTAGTTCTCAAGATATCTTGCAGACAAGGCCTGTATATACATGTACAAGTAGATGGACGGATGGATGGACACCGGACACGGATGAATGCACCCACATACACCAAACCTAATCAAATGAGGGGGCTATCCCAATGAAGCTTCCATCCAAGTTTGGTGAAATTCCGTCCAGTAGTTCTCCAGATATCTTGCAGACAAGCCCTGTATACACATGTACAAGTAGATGGACGGACGGACGGACACCAGACATGGATGAATGCACGCACACACACCAAAACCTAATCAAATGAGGGGGCTATCCCACTGAAGCTTCCATCCAAGTGGGGTGAAATTCCGTCCAGTAGTTCTCAAGATATCTTGCAGACAAGGCCTGTATATACATGTACAAGTAGAAGGATGGACAGACGGACACCGGACACGGATGAATGCACGCACATGCACCAAAACCTAATCAAATGAGGGGGGTATCCCAATGAAGCTTCCATCCAAGTTTGGTGAAATTCCATCCAGTAGTTCTCAAGATATCTTGCAGACAAGGCAAGGGGACGGACAGACATCCATCCAGACAGACAGACATCCATCCATCCATCCAGACAGACAGACAGACAGACAGCACAAACACTAGATGTCTCCCCCCAACATAGTTGGGGGAGACATAATAAATGTGATAGTATACTAACATGATATAGAAATAATATGCAAACTTAACATAGGAATTAGTGGATTTTGTTAGACAAGGGGCATAACTCTGCAAAATACTTTCTGACACGACTCATTTTCGATAGGCATCTAGTGTCATTTTCAAAACAGATTTGCAGGCATTATTCGCATTGTGTAAGAGAATAAATCAATAAATCAGTCATCCTATCAATAAATAAATGTGATAGTATACAAACATGATATAGAAATTATATGCAAACTTAACATAGGAATTAGTGGATTTTATTAGACAAGGGGCATAACTCTGCAAAATACTTTCTGACACGACTCATTTTCGATAGGCATCTAGTTCAGGTCAAGAGAAACAACTGTATCACGTTAGGATGTTGTATATGGAATGGTTCTGAAATTATCACAATAACAAATCATAAATGGATTTTTATTTGTAAAAAGGGGCATAACTCTGCAAAATATTGTCCGAGATGACTCATTTTCGATAGGCTTCTGATTTACGTGAAGATAAATAGATGTAACAAGTTTGGTTGCCATGCATGAAACGGTTCTGTAGATATCGCGGTAACAGATTTTATTAGACAAGGGGCATAACTCTGCAAAATACTTTCTGACACGACTCATTTTCGATAGGCATCTAGTTCAGGTCAAGAGAAACAACTGTATCACGTTAGGATGTTGTATATGGAACGGTTCTGAAATTATCACAATAACAAATCATAAATGGATTTTTATTTGTAAAAAGGGGCATAACTCTGCAAAATATTGTCCCAGATGACTCATTTTCGATAGGCTTCTGATTTACGTGAAGATAAATAGATGTAACAAGTTTGGTTGCCATGCATGAAACGGTTCTGTAGATATCGCGGTAACGGACGGACGGACGTACGGCTTGACGACAATACCCCTAGGCTAAAGTTGGCCGAGGGGTAAAAATCACTCATGAATGATGAGAATGTAGCTTTGGAAATAACAGTGTGCACCAATTTTTTCCCATAAAATTAAGCCTTTTTTTTCAAGATAAATTTGACTCTCTCTGGACGAAAAACTTTGCTCTTTACATTTTTTCCCCCTTCCACTTACAATGTACTGACCAAGTGGTCCATTTACACTATACTGGAAGGCCAATATACCCAAGAAGTCTAACAAGGTAAAAGCATCCTTGTATGTCTATCGACTGTTGATTACCCAGCATGAATAGTGATGGGTTAATAGGGGTAACATTCTGACCTGTCAATCACTATGACAACATCCAACATTGACCAATCAATCATCACAGTGGGAAGCCCAATTGCACCTTCAGCACATTACAGCGTTGCCACAGCACATAGAAAAAATATATTCATGACCAAATGAGACCATTTTTCATGACTTTCATGGTATGAAATAATAGAGGAAATGTGTCAGAGCTCTTTGGCGTAAGGCATTCAAAAGTTTACCAAAATATTTCAATGTGTCTCTTGTGTTTATGAATACATACCATTTCTTGAGAAAATAGATTCACTGTTTCATGAGTGCACCTAAAACATTTTAAATTCATGTCTTTTCCTTGACAATTCATGACATGAACATTTATTTATGACTATTCAGGTTTTTTCATGACTGTGACAATCCTGACCGTAACATGGGATTTGGGGTCAACAAAAATGAAGAAATGCAAAGCGGATCAACAAGACATGACAGAACTTAATTTGCTAAAATTGGTGAACTGTAAACTTAATCCTTGAATATGTCCTGGTAAAGTTTCCCTAGATTAAAGGTGCAACTCAAAAGTTAAAAAAGTATAGTCTGGAAAATAGTTGATCTGTAAATCTACATGTACATGTACCAATGGCTGCCAATTGTTGATCTGTAAATCTACCAATACATTGTAGCTACTAAAGCTGCCAACAAATGATCTGTAAAGCTACCAATATCACAATCAGCAGCCTGGCATGGCCTCATCAGTGGACCACATCTCTGACACCCCTCCAAGACTGGATTAACCTGTTATCACATCCTTGTGTAAACATGGTATGGTCTGATTTATGGGGGGTACAGGTGATTTCCATTTGCCAGGATTCCTCCCTGCCTCTGAGATTGCCCACTGATTAGAGCTATCAGTTTGAAGTACATTGCAGCACAGAGCTATCAGTTTGAAGTTGAACATCTGTCCTGTGTTATCACCCATAGAGACTGGACATTTTATATGTAACACACACTCAGTATTATGGAAGGGAAATCTCATCAAGTATGTTGTGGATCGGCTATAACTGGGCACAAACAAAAGTAAATGAAAACCGGAGGGATCATTGAAGCCCCCGGCGTAGAAACAATTGATTTGAAAAGAATCCGTTCAGTTTTTCAGAAGTTATTGTCCGGAAACGAAGTCTGACGGATGCCCCCACACATGGACGGATGGACGCACGGACGGATGGACGCACGGACAGATGGATGCACGGACCCCTTTAGCCATTCCGGCGTTGTGGCACAAAAAAAAATATTTGAAGAAAACAGGGTACATATGATCTATCATTTACTGATTCCTGGTGATATCGCTGTTAATATCAGGGTACATATGATCTATCATTTACTGATTCCTGGTGATATCAATGTAAACTTTTTTTTTTTAATCCATTCTCGTCTATCAGGGTTCCCACCCTTCTTGGACAATCATTTTCGAGGACTTTCAACGACCTTTCAACCATTACAGAGACTTCTTGCATTCTCAATACTTGAATGCTCACAAATGGCATACCTGTAGATACAATAATGTAACCTACAACATACATGTGATAAGAGAATTTTCTTCATCTAGCATTCTAAGCTAAAATTCAAGGAGTTTCCATGACCGACTGACAAATATTTGGAATTTCAAGTACACAATCGACTTTCAATGCCAGGCAATTGGTAATATAAAATCATGCAATGACTTTCCAGGTTTTTAAACACCGATAGGAACTGTCTATACATTTGTACTCTTTCAGGTCACTTTTATAGTATTCCAATGGCATTTATCATAAAGTTGTACAGTCGTAGATTACAGACAGTTTACAGATCAACCTCCCCACAGCGCATGCTCCATTTCGCAGGCTCCATTACCATCCCTGCCACCAATAGCAGAAGTTGACCTTTACTACGTTGCTATGACGTATAGGGGAAACCAACCAACGCACGGTTCAGTTTGAATCCGGCCGAACAACTCCTTTAGTGTTGCACATGAGCGAACTACTTTTCATATGCTCTGTCCAGATAAACAGAGAAAATTATCTCCAGATAATTCTGTTTAACGCTAGGTCAACAGAGGTATTATGCAGACTTGAAAAGTAACCGAAATGTTCGGTAAACATCTATTTTACTATATATGATGTCACTTCCGGCGATGTGCGCGAAGGCCCCGAATCCGGTCCAAAAATCTGACTGGTGGCTGGGGTGTTATTAGACCCCCAGCGAGGTGGTTGCTTACAGATCAGTTTTCAGGCTCTCTACACATGCACTCCTTAGTCAGTAGCACCCTTAAACTTCACTCCCTCCTATAGGTGCTTTAGCTGAATCTCTGGATCAGGCTCTAACATTTCTTCATACCAAACTGTGTCAATAGGATTTTAACCAGTTTCTGACCCCCTAAAGGAAAGATATAGTCTAATTTTCACACCTTGTAGAAATGTAGATTTTTTTTCAGCTAACTTCATTCATAAATTTACCAGTTACATGTACATGTAGCTTATCATAACCGAGGCTGTTTTCGATAGTATATACACAGTATACCGGTGAATCAATACAGACATGCAACAGTCACTATGCAGTTACCTCCCTTTAATAACACAATATGTAGGTACAAAGAGATGTACATGAACCTGATGAAGCAAAATATGATCTACTTCAACTTTTATATTAGCCTATATGTACATGTACACGAATAGATATGTCAATAATCAACTTTATATCACACCAGAGTCACTTGAAAAGGAAGACACTATCTAGAGATGTATCTTTTTAATTTCAAACAATTTTGTAAACTTTTATATTTTCTGCTCACCAATGGAGGTACCACAAGCTGACCCATCACACAATGAACACCAAAGTATATGTGCATGTCCAAATGTTCTTTTCATCCAATTTGTGTAATGTGAGATTTCAATAAACATGCAGTTTATCATGTTTCCTATGGCATATATACAGTGTATGTGTACAGTGTGAATTATCCCATTCAAGAAATATGTTTCAGCAGACTGGCTGGTAAATATCAGTGTTAGATGTTGTTACGGCAAGTTTCTCCATCGAACCATGACTGAATTCTCCTTCAAAAGAACCATCCACTTGATACTGCATTTAAGGATCTGATTTTTAGGAAGTAAGTTTTGTTTAATACATCCCTGTGCCAGTGCCCACATCCACACATAAAATACATACATGTTACCATAACCAACCCTTATTTCCAGCATTGGAGCGTGTATGTGTGTGGTGACAGGCAATTCAAAATAAATTTTGTGTCTCATGTTAAACCTTCAGAGGGCAATTGCCTTTATTTGTTTTGATAATTTTTGTGTAAAATTTTGTGAACTGCTCACAAATGGTTTCCAGTTTTCAAAATGTTGAAAAGGAAACCTACTGCCCAACCCATGTAACTGTTCTAAAATGTGTTATGGTCATCTGTACTGAAAACACAAATATTATTGTGAATGGCGTAATAAGATAGATACATAGAGAAAAAAAGACTTACTGAGCAAGCTGCTGTTAGAATTATGGTCTAGTTCTTCCGCCGCTCCTTCATGGCCATCCTGGGTCTGTGATTGGTCCAAAAATGACGACTCTTGTGCGAAGTTAGCGACGTCGTCATCCTCGTTGTCATCTATGGCGGAATGAAGGTGAGACAGAACGTCCTTCATGTTTGATGCCTCGTCCTCGAGTTTGGTCAGGTGACTAGAGTTGTCGTGGAGTTCTCGTCTCAGGTGAGTATTCTCTGCTTTAAGATTGGCAACCTGCTTCAGCAGCTCATCATACGATGACAGCGAACTTGCCATCTTGGGAGAGCTGGTGAAATGCTGACCTAGATAACCGTCCAATCACAGGCCTTTGATCTGTTAAAATAAAAGAACGAAAATTGGAGGTTAGAACTTAAGGCAGTCATAACAATTGAGAACAAAATCTCTGGACTCTTTAATCAAGACATCAAATAATTTAAAATTTGATGAATGTTTAATGTGGTTTAGGGTAGATACCACAGTTTCGTAGCAATGGCCCCTAAGATGACTGAATTCAACTCTCAGTGTGATAGTTTTAATTTCAAATGCTCGATTGATCAATTACAAATTTCAAACACAAATGTAGTATTTTCATTGGCTGGCAAGTCAATCAGAATATCATTCAGCCAATCATAGAGAAGAGGTCCACTCATATGAAGGATAGCAGGATATGATGATTGGATAATTTAAACTGTTCTACATTTTAGGCAAACTAGATCTGAAGAGATCCACATTGTAGGGGTGTGAACATGGGAAGAACAAAACCATGGATTTCATTTTTTTTAACTTGTTGTTGTTGTTCCATTCTCAATCAGCTAAAAACCCCACTAATTCTACCCAATTATGCTTATAGATGGCAAACATGTACACTTCTAATTCTTTGTATAACAGGATTATCATCCCCCCCCCCCCAGAAAACCATGAAAATGGGTGGAAACAAAATCTGAAAACTTTTATGTCCATATTGAGCAATCCCGCCAACCTGAGGCCCACTTTCCATAACATCACTAAACTAATCACTCTAATAATTCAATCACATGAAGTGAAATATCTGACCATGAAATATGGGTGATCCAATACATTAGAACAAGAAGTTGACAAAATGGTTCAAAAACGCATATAATCCAATTCTTTGTTATTTCAATGATTTAGAGGGTGATCAAATTTATAAGGACAGCGGAGCCGATTCAATTTTGTCCTCAAAGTTGGCGGTGATTAATTGTTGATAGGGTCCTGGGAGATAGAATTATTGGAAGGATCACCATATTACCATGGTAACTGTTATATCACCATATTACCATGGTAACTGTTATATCACCATATTACCATGGTAACTGTTATATCACCATATTACCATGGTAACTGTTATATCACCATATTACCATGGTAACTGTTATATCATCATATTACCATGGTAACTGTTATATCACCATATTACCATGGTAACTGTTATATCACCATATTACCATGGTAACTGTTATATCACCATATTACCATGGTAACTCTTATATCACCATATTACCATGGTAACTCTTATATCACCATATTACCATGGTAACTCTTATATCACCATATTAGCATGGTAACTGTTATATCACACCTCTGTATATGATAAGCAGATAAGACTACATATAAATTGTGCCTCTTGGAAAAGTTTTTTTTTTTTTTTAGTCAAGTTTCTCTCAAGCTTGAAATTACGGAATTTCCTTATTTCTCCAATAATTGACACACTTCCATCTGAAATTTGTTTTTTCTTCTCTGGCCCCAGATTGAGTTTGCACTTCAATTCGTTTCACCCAGCACATCCATCAATTGGACGATCAATAAAATTCCTGTTCTTTCATAATCAATGCTTCAAGTTCAAGCTTGCCATAACTTGAAAAGGAAAAAAAAAGAGGAAAAAAAGTTACAGTTGCTTACGAGTTCGGAAAACTCCCATCTTCAACAGATGTCATTACAGTCCAGTGCATAAACGTAAACGAGTTCGGTTAATGAGAAAATGATTGAGTTAACGAAGTGACGATATCCTCTCCATGTCTCCCCGGGTATTCCATGTCCAATACATGGAGGTAATTAAATCCGAAAGAGCCTTTTTTTATCGCAGTTTTTCATAAGATTTCCCACAAAACACAATTCTGGTGGCTCAAGGCTTGAAGCTATACCAATCATTAGAAGACTCCTATTAGCACCCAATACAGCGCACACTTGTCAACACGTGCACGTTAATAGCCCAAATATGCGATACGCCCTTGAGCAGGGAAATGCACACCGCGACTACTCCAAGTACAGATGGCAAACAAGTGGCAGATTCATAACAGGCTATCAAGGCACCTCCCGAAGATTAGAGACTATTAGACAACCACGAGGAGAAGGATGGCGAATGATGACGATGATGGGGTCCACAAGTGTCTCTCCAACTTGCGGTGGATATTGAACACGGGGAACATTTCAATCATCGGAATTCTCACACCCTGAGAAGCTAATTATTTCCCAGCAGGCACTGTGGGAGGTCTGGCGCAGGAGGGAGAGAGCGAGGGATGGATGGAGAGAGATCAGGCGAGATCTTCGTCGTTCAACTTTCTCCATGAGTCACCAACTCTCCATCAGTGGTGCTCTGACATGGATCTCTCCACATGCTACTGTTACCCCGATCACCCCGTGATATTTTATTAATGATTTCCCGTCTCTCTGTCTCTCATACAACAAAGATGATCTTAAATAATAAATGATCGCTATCTCTCACATTTTTATGACTGCCTGATCATTACTGCTTTATGATTACGGGGCATGACTTTTATGCAACAGGGAACCAGGTGGTATGCAGTCTTTCTAATATCTCTGAAGAACTTATAACTGTCTGCTATTACTTGAAGAATGACTTCCTTAACAAGTGCAACTGCAATGTATGAAATCCTCCTCACAAATTAAGCAAGTTTAAGTATAACCCACAATAGTTCTGACAGATCAATTTACTTCCATTATTTCTACGAAGTAGGCTCTCATTTGCAAATTGTCCTGTAATGAGTGAGTGAGTCCATCTGAATCGTCGGCAAAATAAGGAGAACCGTTGATATTAGAACCTTGATTTTTGGCACGAAGGTGCATTAGGGAACTGTTACCAGCAAGTTCTGAGCTGGCTTAATTTTGATGAAAATTTGACCTACTTAGGTGACCTATAACATTACGCTTGGACCCCCAAGTCATCTTCCTCACCCTACTTCATACAACATGTAGGTCCTGTGACTTAGTCACACTACTCATGTTGTTCTCTAGTGAAGTTTAACTGCAATAATCAAATGTAACAGAGTTGGTGCAACAGAGAAACTTTCATGATTTATGTAACACTTCATCGCCGGGGCGGCTGGTTACAGAGCCATAAAAGTCTATCGATACTCTTAAGGCCTATTAAAAATAATCCTGTGTTTCCGGTAACCCGACCTACCTGGTGTGATCATTGCCGACCTGAAAGTTTTTTCAACAAATAAAAAAATAAAAATGCAAAACAACGACCGACCTCGGTGATTTTCACCAAAATCTTGCTCTCCACATTTTATTTTGCGAACCCTTCGCTTGCTTCAAGGGGACGTAACTCACCGAACCGCAGTTTCACACTTCCCGCTCTCCGTACAGTGATGTTCTAGACATAATATGTATTCAGAGCAACGTTAGCGACTATAATGTACCTCTGCAACGGAGAATATTGCACTCTGCGGAGCGGATATCCCAAAATGACCGGGACAATTTTATCCGTGCCTACAGAGAAATGTAAATTCCACCACTATTAGCTGTAGATAAGTTTACTGTTACGATGCGGCAAGCCGTTCAAATGGCTCTCGTCTTTCTATACGAAATATGCGACGAGCCGCAATACCGGCTTGCCTTTGCTTCTGTCAATGCGAGTACAGCGATGTACCATTCTGAAATCGCTTTTTTCAAATTTACCATGCATGAAACTTGATAAAAACCATACATATATTGTTAGCTAAGCCCGACTTGATTTCCTGGATGTAAACTTGATATTCTGTCTCAGAATAACGAAGTCGGGAGGAAGAAATAAAAAGGGAAAATATAAAAACGCCAACGAAGATTTCCATAAAACGTTGTCGAGAAGCCGCCCAGAAAATATAAAATACTCACAAAAAACCCCTTCAAAATATATTATTCTTTGGTATAGTTGAAGTACAGAAGCTCAGTTTATATTTTCAAAGTGCGGGTTTCGATGAAATCCGCTAAACAAACTTTATTTTCAAATTTCTGTTGAGTTTCTCCACGCTTGTCCAATCAAGGTAACCGATATCGGGTCGGTTGTTAGCGTTACTAGAGAAACGGGGAAACACCCCTTGCAGTTTCTCGATGTTATAGCTTTGCAGGCGATATATGACATCACTACGGGTGTATATAGTAGTGATGTCATATATCGGCTTCGCCTGCAAAGCTATCGATGTTATCGTTCGAAATCAAGCCTTCAATCAGAAACTACAAGGAATTCCCTTTCCAATGAGACGAAACGTCGGAAAAACCCAGGGAGAAAAGCAGCTGAAGAACTAAGATTTTCGCTGTAATTCCTCATAATTCGCCATTTTCGACCGCAATTCTATCAAAATACTGTAGTCTCTTCAAATAAATTTTATTTACGCTGACAACATCGTCGATTTTGCTAGAAGCTATTTGTTTAATAGCACAAATGGATATAAAGTCTGATGTCCATCTGAAAGTGTTTTGCTTTGTCTTCAAACTCCTTTGTCCATATAGAGAAGAAATACTGAAGTGTAAAGTCTGATATTCTTCAGCAGCTGTCCATCAACAATTGAGTAGATTCAAGACCTGCATGTTTATTCCAGCATGTCGACTCTGATATAAGGAATTCTAATATCTAGAGATGTTATCCAGATTTCATGAAGGTATAAAAAAAACTGTTAAATGTTTGCGATTGAAAAGAAAATATGTAGGCTTCAAAGTGGAGTAGCAACAAACTTAAACTGGAACCTCTAATACAAACTGCGATAAATTCTCTAAATCAACGACTTCCAATTCCGTATCACTAGGTCTAACTGCAGTTCTGTCTGACGAATGTCTGGTGAACCTGGATTCAGTTGATTCCGATCCATTCTGTATATCACACACAATCCCAAAAATAACAAAGCCATTGTTTTTGTATTTAAGGCATTTATTTTTACACAAGTTTGGTAAGTATACTGAATAAGTATGATGGATATTCAGTACATCTTTGAAATATTTTGATTGGGCAAAGAAAAGAAAAAAACCAAAAAAAAAACCAAAAAAAAAAGCAAAAAAAAATAAAATACGAAGCTGCGCATCTGAAAACCCCTCGGCTCTGGGCGCCAGCCATTCATAATGTATTCAATTTGAAGCAAGACTTCAGGAACACCAAGCAGTCAAGTGACAAATATACAGATTATGAAAAATTTGCCATTAGAAATGGCCTCTAAGGTTTATGTCCAATCAGAGAAGTCGGTATTCATTACATAAGTCTGTTGATGCATCGATGATGTATACCAAATTTTGTCATAGAGCATTTGAAAATTATCAGAGATAGAGATCATTAATGATTTTGCATATATTAAAGATGGCCGCCCATCCTTCCCACCACTCAGAGAAACTGATGTGGTTATTCATTGCAAGTGTCTTGATACATGGATGCTGTATACCAAGTTTCATATAGAACACTGAAATGGTATCAACGATATACATCATCAAAGATTTTGCATAAATTAAAGATGGCCACCAAGGTTTCCGCCTAATCAGAAACACCAGAACTGCCATTTATCGTAAGTCTATTGATGCATCGATGATATATGCCAAATTTTACATCGAGCACTCGAACGGTATCAGAGATAAGAGATCATTAATGATTTCGCATAAATTAAAGATGGCCGCCCATCCTTCCTGCCACTCAGAGGAACTGATGTGGTTATACATTGCAGGTCTCTTGATACATCGATGCTGTACACCAAGTTTCGTATAGAACACTTGAATGGTATCAAAGATATATATCATTAAAGATTTTGCATAAATTAAAGATGGCCGCCAAGGTTTCCACCGAATCAGGGAAACTGGTTTGGTCATTCCTTTGAAGTTTCTTGATGCATCGATGATCTATACCAAGTTCACACGCGGAACAGTGAAATGGTACCTAAGATACACAAGATTAATGATTTCGCATAAATTAAATATGGCCGCCAAAGTTTCCAACCAATCAGGTCCAGATTCAATAAGGTTCTGGGTCATGAGCATATGGATGTGCAGTGCAAGTTTGGTGTGCCTAGGGTAAGTCGTTCTAAAGATATCTTGGTAACGAGAAAGCTGTGATGGTTTCGCATAAATTAAAGATGGCCGCCAAAGTTTCCAGCCAATCAGGTCCAGATTCAATAGGGTTCTGCGTCACGCGCATACGGATGTGCACTGCAAGTTTGGTGTGCCTAGGGTAAGTCGTTCTGAAGATATCTTGGTAACGAGAAAGGTGTGACGGACAGACGTACATGACGACGACAATACCCTTCGGCCAAATTTTGGCCGAGGGGTAAAAAACCCCTACCTACCTACCTGGATTTTTTTTAAGCCGTTACCAGAAACACAGAATTATTTTTAATAGGCCTAACCCAACTTGTCCAGAACCTATTCAACATCAAAAATACAGTGTATTTCATTTTCAAATAATCTCCATGCTACTAGTATAAAACAGAGTGCAAGTTCCTGAAGTAAAAATGACAACACATGGAATACACTCCAGCTCTTCAGTGAGCCGATGTCTTTTGAGACTGCCTATTTTGAAAAGAAACACCCCAATAATCTGGGAATTCATAGCAGAGTTATGGGTGAGACACCCTGATGTCAGGAAAAAGTGTGGACCATGAAATTGAGACACTGGCCTGTTTCTCAATTCTAAATATAAATGATATAAAAGCCTCACCCCAATTAAATGTAAATCATGAATTTTCAGAATCAAAGAAATCAATCAAATATGTAAAATTAGGAAATGCGTCATACTGTAGCAAATTTTTTAACCACTTTGAATCTTTATTCTCAATTTGGGCACTGTTTCTGCAATGAGGATTTAAATTTATTTTGATTTGATTTACAAGTTTACAACACTGTCATAGTAACAATGGTAGAGAAGATGGTCAGTCCCAGGCAAGTCCAGAGTCAAATTTCCTTCCCTGGTTTCTATGGACACTAGGTGAGAACACCCGATAAGAACTCATCAGACGAACAGACAAACTAGATCAACATGTACTTGTAAAGCCAGGTTATCTTTTGAGTTCTGGCACAGATGAGCTACCAATCCCTACCCAAATTTCACTATTTCTATCTTCGAAGGGTGAGTGAATGAATATGACTTGAAGTCGATTTCAACTATATTTCAGTCATATCACGACGTTTGGGTCTTATTCCTTTTTACACCCAGGAACTCCACGGGTAGGGTCCTATTCTTTTCACACCTAGGAACCACACAGGTGACCAAGTTAGTCACCTCCTACGACGAGCTCTCTGCAGATCTTTCCATGATCTGGGGCGTGCACGACGACATCCCAGGTCAACCCTGGCAGCCACATGAGGTCCATCTTCGATGGTACGAATTCCTAAGCCTCTTATGAAATAAATGTTGACAAATTTATTTATCTTGGTTGTACGATTGTGAGGCCCTCCATTAGCCATCTATCGACGAGCATTTTATAGAATTGAATAGTTTTATGTGGTTTTCAAGATGAAATACAATAGTTTTGGCTGGTTAAGATCATTTCAAATCGACAGGTTTGGGCTGGTACCGATATACATATAAGTATCAGACAGTTAAACTAACAAGATTTCTTTCTAAACTGACCACCATATCTTTCATATCTGGGTTACGGCCTGTAGGAAGACACAGAGATGGACAAACGTTCAGACAGAATCAATATCCCTCTCCATAGCTATGAGGGGTGGGGGTAGTAAGACGTCATGTGAAGTTATTTCCCCACAGACATTTCTTCAATAACATTATTTCAGTTTTACAGTCCTTTATTCAAACAGTGTCCCTGACAGGATCTCATTTCTGATATTTCCCGAGATCAGATCAGCCCCGACAAAGCCGTGGAATATCTCTGAGGATTACTCCAAGCATGAGGTCACAGCCTTAATAGCCATAAAATCCTTTGAGTTATCGACATGGGAGATTCCGTCAATTCTGTCATTGACAGCTCACTCCCTCAGAACAGGCATTCAATCAAGCGAATCAAAATTGTCTTCACGCGAGCTGGCGTGAAATCAGCATCAATTCCATTTGAACCACTTAAGCCCCGAAATGAAAACTAGTCTTTTCTGCTGGTAGAGGCTGTGTGAATGGGATTGAAGACTTGTGATTATACATGCTTTAAAATGCAACAATCTGAAATCTTGTTGAGAGGAATTTGAAATCATGGAATTTGACTCATGAACAACAGATCATTCAGTTGTAGAATGAAATTGGTGAAACTCTTAAAGTGGTAATTCAGAAGCTGGGGAACTAAGAGCTTTACGACTTCATAATAATATTAGAAAACTTTTTGGAGTTAATTTCGAGATTGAAAAGTTGTTATCCATAATACAAATTGTAAATGTTTTCCCAACTAGTATATTTTGACACCAAGAAAGAATCTGAGCAAGGGATTTTTTTTATAATCATGCATTTTGAAATTAATTAGATGCAATCATGAAAACTGAAGAAAGCAGTATACCCTCTAATAATTCAATCAATATTGAATCACCCTCAATTTTGGGGACAAAATTCAATCTGTGGTTCTGAATAAATTTAATCACTCTTTAGAATGATTGGAAGAACGAAGAAATAGTGGATTATATTCATGATTTTTGATTGTTTTTTAACTTCCTGTTCTAATAAACTTGATTACCCACAGATTTTACATGTACATGTATGGTGGGAAATTTCACTTCTTTTATCAAATCATTAGAGGGAATACCACACCGGTTACTCATGTACACTTAATGGACCAGGGGTTGAAATTTGTTGTCTCTGGTGTCAAGTGATTTTTTTTACGTGTCATTTGCTAACTTGTACTTGTCTCAATTATATAGCGAAAAAGTATTTTTTATGAAGCGCATTTCACAAAACGGTCACTCAACAGTCAGACAACTCCATTATTACATGTACAGTATTACAAGTATATTACAATACAGTGTCAGGTAGTATAATTAGTATGTGTAAATATTGAACATGGTACCCAGGGGTTATTTTAGACACTTTCCCTTTATATAACTCAATTTCAAAAAGATGAAAAACTCAAACAACAAAACTCAATTTTTTCATCGCATGTAGTCTGGAAACTCAATTTTTTTATCTTTTTAGTAGGACACTTACATTAAATAAATTCGCGACAATTTTTCATCGTGAATGAACATGTCAGTAATGTTATGAAGCTCATCAAGCAAAGTTGCGTGTCATACATAGCTGCATACAAGTTTGTTTGCTAAGTATACAGTGAGAATACCCTCCTGAATGTGGGAAACTTACAATAAATACATGTACATTCGCGACATTTTTTATCGCAAATGGACATGTATAGGCTATAATGAAGCCCCTGGAGCAAATTTGCCTGCCACATAACTGTATACAAGTTTGTTTGCAATGTGTACAGTGTTAATACCGTCCTGACCGTGTATGAATAAGAGACGTAAAAAATAAAACAATGGTGGTTGTGAAGTTTTGTGGATTTCACGAAAAAAATCCAATGCTGCTTGGTAAACGCAGATAAATGGCCAAAAATTGCAAATTAAACTCAATATGCACCCTATTTTGTAGTATGTGGTGTGGGACTTGTTTACAAAACATACTGGGGTTTCAGAAATTTCCATCGGGCAGAAACAAAATTATTCATAAAACCGTATATTTTGTATGTTATAGCATATGCCCCCGCATGTAGATCCCCAGTTGCGCAGGAGAGAGTGTGGATCTTTTGTTTTTACACCAATCTGCATTGCTCACCTTGTGTATTTATTCCCAAATGGTACATCAGCTGTATTTTGGGGAATGTCTGTTTTGTTCGTTTCTTGTTTCTGGGGAAACGTCTTTCAACGTCACACGCATCCAAGTGAAATGTTGACTGAGAGAGAAAATGCTTGCCCGTTGTCCTGGTTCCGAACTTAACCGAAAAACCCGGAGATTGACGGACAGCGTGTCTCGGAGACCAGACTCATAAGCCACAGCAGTATGACAGCAGTGGTTCCCGAGTGGACTAAAAAGAGGGGACGTAACTTTGAAATATCAAAATGGCGGACTAGTTCGATCGTCGAAAACGTCGCCGAACAATTTGCTTTGAAATGAGAAACGTTCAGGACAATGTCTTTATCGGACCTATGCGACTGAAATGAGAACAGTTCAAGACCAGACGTCCTTATCGGAGCTATACGATTGAATAATAAAGGTACACAAGTTATCTGTCTGCACATCAGTTACAAATCGTGAGTGCTTATCTCGACTCGAGTGGCGTGGCTGGTCACACGTTTTTTTTTTCTTTCTCGCGGGGGTTTTGGGGGAGGGGGACGGGATAACAGACGACGAAACTCAGTTTAGATTTCTCAGAAACTCAATTTATTTCGTAGAAACTCAATTTTTCGCACGCCTTCGGCGTGGAAATTCTCAAAATTTTAGAAAACTCAATTTTCGGCAATAAAACTCAATTTACAAAATTTTGCAAAAACTCAATTTGTAATTGTTTTTCATCGTGGTTACCACGATGAAAAAAGTGTCTAGAAAAACCCCTGGGTACCGTGTGAGTTGCAGAGGTTGAAATGTTTCCTTATAATCTGTTGTCTCAGGTGACAAGTGCTTTTTTTTTTATTTGTCACCACCAAAAAAACAACATTATTTTGGCCCCTGATGAACCATTCTCTGATTGGCTGGTTGATCTTCCAATTTTCCTATCTCCACCAGCCAATGAATAGACCACATTCCATTTTGAAAATTTGAATGGACCAATCAAATTGTTTAAAACTGGAAAACATCCCTTGATGCCCTTGGGTTTCAATATAAACCTGTGAATATCGACACCTGGATAAACCAAACCACCTCTTTATACTGACATTATCTTGGGTACCAATTCTCAAATTTAAGGTATTTTGAACCTTGAATAAGCAGAACCCTGTTAAAATCGACACTATAATCTGGTCCCAAGTATGATCAGTTTACACAGTACAGGTTTCACTGTACATGAATGTGACGAGTAAAAGCAAAACATACAACTGACATGATTCAAACAATCCTACACCATCGTTCATTTGTATTCAGTGTGAGTCTCTAACATTTGGGTTAGATGGACACTGGGAGAATATGGGCTGTGTCCCAGGTGAGATATAAAAGCCTAGTTCAGAGATTTCCCTCCAGTCCAATTGGCTTATCCTGTGGTTTATAACTATCTGAATAGCTGTGAATCATTTGTGTAGTGCACACTGCAATGCACGTCTCTAACTCAATCGAGCCCATTGCATACAATACATGTACCTGCATGTTTGTAGAATACTTTTTTATTCACATTTCATTCCACAAATTCAACAATGTACATTAGAATGAAATTAATATGTATTTCAACTATCATGATTCATACAGATCTGACTACTTGTATATATCGAAGAATAAATTTAGTTTGTTAGAAAGAAATTCCAGTAATGAATTGTGGCAGATATTTTGGGGGGAGAGAGGACAATAAAAATCAAGGACTTTTCCAGGACTCTTTACAAATATTGACAGAATTCATGGATTTCCGGGTCCTGAAATTTATTTTCTCAGAATTCAAGGAAATCCGTGAGCCGTATGAACCATGTGGTATACATGTAAGTGCCCAACAACATCATGTGATCAAAGTTATAAGCACCAATTTTTGACAGTGGTCAGCCGAGTCACTAGTAAATTCAGAGTCAACATTCAATGAAAATTTTCGTTCTAATTCTCTAAATCAAAGGATCCATGAATAAAATATTGGAACTTTTTAACAAAAACTTAATAATCTAGGCTTCCAAGGGGAACAAAAAAATATACTATCATTGGTTTAGAAGGGTTGTTCATCAGAAAAAACATAAAATTTTAATAAAATGGCAAAATTTAAAAACCTAATTTGAGCAAAAAAACATTCAAAATTCAGTCTTTGACTGTATAAATGCAATTGTACCTAATTTTGAGAGCAAAGAGAATCATGGGTAATCTTGCTCGACCCTGCAAACTCCTGAACAGTGCATGCAATCAATGAAAACGTAACAAGAAAAATTCAATTTCTGAGATGAACTTTGATGGCAGATTCAGACCAATATGGCCGAGATTGGGGTGCATGTCAATTTCTCGGATGGATGCAAATGACATCTTTGGTAATCCCAGGAGATCCCGGAGGCTATGAGGAACCAACCTGTGGCCCCGGCCAGCGTGTTGATTTGGAAATTCCTCTACGCGCTGCTCATCAAGTTGCACGAGCTGCCCGATGATGGGGTCATTGTTGTTAATCAAGACATGGTAACGATGGAATGCTCCAGTCCTCCCCGCCATGAAATTGAAATGTAATGAAGTCCCTATCACTGCAGTGTTAATAATGTTGGGATGGAACTATCACTGTCATTGAGGAGATGACCCCTTAAACACAGACAGCTGCCATATTCAGGGACCATATCATATATTCGCAGCTTAGATGTATTGACAATGGTTCTGAATCTTATTGTTTTTTCATCTTTACATGCTGCTTTTATAAATTAACGATACCAACAAAGATTGAAAAACATCTGCATAGAAATAAAGAGAATTTTATTCTCATATTAAATGGAGATTTTCCAGCATAGAAAGCCATGGTAGAAAAATCGCCTAGCCAAGATGTAACATCATAGACTATTTTTGTCATCTGTTTGTAACCAAAATGCCAAATGAACACATAGATAAACTTGTACAAAATATGTGCATTATTAAAAACATGGGGAATTGGAGAATTTATAGATGCATGTATTAGATCTAGTGTTCAAATTTCCAAAATATGAAATATTTCAATCTTGAAATCGGAGAGTTTATTTTCTCAGAAAGATATTCACCAAAAATAGAACCCTTTTCATTGAGGCATAATCAAATCAACTAAGAAATGTTTCAATCGAAAATAATCATTAATACATGTACATGTACATCAAGCATTTGGCTTCACTATCAGAAAATAGCCCATTGGGCTTCAATACCCCTCGGCTATCAGTTATTGTCTACACCCAGCAATCGTGCAATGTATAATATCATCAGTGTATTTTTAGAACTAGATTAACAAAAATCTGATCTAGTAGGGTTGACTGTAGTTCAGGTTTTACCAAGGCCTGAGGTTCTAGTAGAGCATGACCGAATTCTTAGCTCAAAATATACTCTTCTAAAAGGCTTATAATCAAATCAAGTACTTTTAGGCCTTTTTTTTTTATTGATTGGTTTACGGATCCGCCGACCTTCATTTTGCCAAAAGTGAAATAAAAATAAAATTGGATTTTCGATTTTTTTTTATTTCTTTCGTATCCGCCGATGTGTCACATTTGCTGACCTCTCTGTCGGAAGAATAAAAACATAAAATTTGCAATATTGGTCTCATTTTAATACTTGCTGTGCGTAAAACATCTTATATAAATTCTTCACGCTCGAGTTCGCACGAGTTCAACACTCTGCAGACATCTTGGCGGTCTTGGAGGCTGGTTACTTCCCTTGGTTACAGTGGTGGTGGTTTCCGACTTCCATGTTACCTTCGGCTGTAGTTCGGGGACCAGACACGACATCATTTCAACGGCGCAGTGTTTGAAGCCAAGATGGCGGGTTCGGCCTCGCGGTGGTTTTCACTGACTCTTAGACAGGACGTGACCGTCCTTTTCAAGGGCTTTGTCGGTCCAGCAACTGCTGGGACGGTGGGGGACTTGGTCTTGAAGGAGATCAGTGACAACGACGTATCTGCCGGCCTCAGTCTGTCCAAAATAACAGCAGGAAACATGACTTGTCCTGAGTGTTGGTTTCACGCAAAGCGACTGATATTGTCGCTGGTCCACGACTGACACTGAGAATGAACAGTACAAGATGGTGTTTTTGTCATTGATCTTTTGGTAAATGTCTTGTAATTATTACACTGGCTATTACCTGGATTTGACATATCATTTTTTTTTTTTACCGCCCTCTCCTGTCTAAGAAGTTTGTCAGAAAGTAAAAATAAATAAAGTGTGGAGGCTTGATTTTATTTTTATTTTTTTTCCATCCTCCATCTTGACATTTTTGCCAGAAAATCCGTAAACCAATTAATAAAAAAAAAAAGGCCTTATCTTGGAAATATAGATCAAGTCAGTCATCTTCAAAAAATTTAAAGTCAATTCTAACTTGATTGCATCGGGAACATGGATTCGGAGATCTTAGACTTAACATATAGAATTTGACCTTTTAAAAATAGGTCAAGGTCAGTGATATTCTTCAATAGACTTCAGGTCCAGCCATAAGTGGTATAAATTTGGGCAATGTAGATATAATCTTTCATGAAATATTGTACTGAATAGAATCTGACCTGGATAAAATAGGTCAAGGTCAGTCATCTTCAGCACACCTTTGGAGCATCACCAGATGTACACATATTATTAATTTGGAAAGGCTAGCTATATTCTTCATGTTATATCATAATAAACAGTATATGACCTTGAAAAAATAGGTCAAAGTCAGTCAACTGGGATAGGCTTCTAGTCAATCACCAGTTGCATAAGCAATATGAATTTGGGAGTCCCCAGCAAATACTAAAATTTGACCTTGATAAAATAGGTCAAGGTCAGTCATCTTCAGTATATGTCTGGACCTTTGCCAGATGTATACATATAGTATTAATTTGGAAAGCCTAGATATATTTCTTCATGACAGACCATAATAAACCCTTGAAAAAATAGGTCAAGGTCAGTCAACTGGGATAGGCTTCTAGTCAATCACCAGTTGCATAAGTAATATGAATTTGGAGACCCCAGTTTCCATCCTTCATAAAATAAAGTAAATATTAAATTTGACCTTGATAAATACGCCAAGGTCAGTCATCTTCAATACACCTCTGGACCTTCGCCAGATGTATACATAATATTAATTTGGGAAGCCCAGATATATTTCTTTATGTTAGACCATAATAAACAGTATATGACCTTGCAAAAATAGGTCAAGGTCAGTCAACTTGGATGGACTTCTAGTCAATCACCAGTTACATAAGTAATATGAATTTGGAGGCCATAGCTTCAATCCTTCAAAAAACATGGCAAATACTATAATTTGACCTTGATAAAATAGGTCAAGGTCAGTCCTCTTCAGTACACCTCTGGACCTTTGCCAGATGTATGCATAGCATTAATTTGGAAAGTCTAGCTTTATTTCTTCATGTTATATCATAATAAACAGTAAATGACCTATAAAAAATAGGTCAAGGTCAGTCAACTGGAATAAGCTTCTAGTCAATCACGAGTTGCATATATAATATGAATTTGGAGACCCTAGCTTTAATTCTTCCAAAAATATAGCAAATACTAGAACTTGACCTTGATAAAATAGGTCAAGGTCAGTCATTTTTAATAGGCTTCTGACCCTTCACCCAATACATATGTGGTATGAATTCACAATGCCTGGCTATAATTCTTCTTGAGATATCGTGTTCACAAGAAAGATGGACAGACAGACGGACAGACAGACGGACAGACGACGCTGACGACGACAATACCCTTCGGGCAAAATTTGCCCGAGGGGTAATAAATCCATCAAATAACCTAAAATAAACATGCATTGAACCAATCAAGTGCTGCTATTTTCACGCCAACTGCTTGTTTCTTTGATAAACTGTAAACACACATTTTACAGTGCCAAGAAAAAACATTCAATAACAGACATTTAATGATACTAAATAAGCATAGAAATTAATAATTATGAGGTCTTCATGTTCCTTAACATCTTTAAGAATCTTGATTTAAAGAGTAACAGATGCTGATGCTGTATGATCACAGATGCTCAGTTTATCTTGTGCATTCCTTCTCAATCTCTTTTAGCAGTAAGCTTATTACTATATTCTTAAAGTGATCGTAAACCCTGAAGTAAAGTTTCCGTCAAATGAAAGACCATTGCAAACAGTGTGTGAAAATATTTATTGTAATTTTTTTCGATTTTGTTACACAGAGTAAACTAAAGTGTGGTATTCTATGGTGGTCTGTTGCAATTATATTTAGATCCAATGACGTCACACTGCCTTCACACATATATTTCAAACTTTGTATGCACTTTCTAATGCTTGATTCAAGCTTAGGGTGTGTATACTTTGAGTTTCAACACAGACTCACTGTTCCAATGTGCATGTTTCATCAAAATCTGGGAAATTAAATGCAAGATTCAAATTGAGTGGACTCTTACGAATTACCATCTCCCAGATTTTGGTGAAACATGCACATTGGAACAGTAAGTCTGTGTTGAAACTCAAAGTATACACACTTCAAGCTTGAATGAAGCATTGGAAAGTGCATACACAGTTTGAAATATATGTATGAAGGCAGTGCGACGTCACAGGACCTAAATATGATTGCAACAGACCACCATAGAATACCACGCTTTATTTGCAGTTTACTCTGTGTCATAAAATCGTAAAAAATTACAATACATGTAAATATTTTCACACACTGTTTGCAATGGTTTTTCATTTGAGGGAAACTTTACTTGAGGATTTACGATCACTTTAATGAATCAGGATTTCTAAATCATGTGTTCACTCATTCCATCAGGTCACACATTCTCATAATGCAATCTCGGAAAGAAAAATAAAAGCACTTTTTTTTTCCTGACAAATTTAGTTTAAAAGGCAAGAGAAAATAAGAGAACAATAGGCATAGTAATGTACACATGATTCACATGATTACATCATTTATTCTGGCCATGTGGACATTTTGATGGAGTCCTCTAAATTCAGATTAATATCCGCCTCTATCAAAGGTCTGTTTAATGGCATCAGTTAACCATTATATAACAGGCTGTGCTGTGACAGGCTTCATTCCACAACAACAAAACCTGTTATTACGACTATTTTCACAGACTTCACCTGACAAAGCACACCGTGATTAGGGGACGGCCCCTGGTTTTCCGTTTCGCGCTGGGAATGACTTCCTGTTCAACACGCGGGTCAAAAACGTATCTCGGGTGACCAGGATGACTCAGCCTTCCAAAATAACGACAAACGTTCCATCAAATTCTCCGAAATGAATCTCATCTCTCGATCCGGCGTAAAAATTCACAAATTCGTCTTCATTTCTCCGATGGTTGGTATTCCCCCGGCGATTCTGTTCCCCATGCTAATTACGCATCGCGATATTGCCACCGAAATTGCATTACAGGACAATTTCACAGCTCCGTAAAGGAGCGTCCGGCAGAAAATAGGATTAGACCATCAATAAGCTCTGACTTTGACCAAATATTGCTTTAGCCCTTTGACAAGGAATTCCGACAGGGAAGACGATCTCACAAGTGTCTCTACTAGCCCTTAATGCATCCAAATGCAGGATAAGGAGATCAGGCATGCTGAAGATTTTACGCTACTTAGAACAGCAAAAGAAGCTATCAGGGTTTTTTCAACCACCTCCAGCATGTCCACGGTATTAAATGTGAAATATCATTCCTGCATGTACATGTACGTGATATCATCAGTATTATCACAGGGGCTGATACAGCCAAAAATTCATACACGATAATTAGAAACATTTACATTACACAAAACAACCTAAATCAAGGCAAACCATGATATACTTTGTTGTCTAAACTAATTAATTATATTTTATTCGTTTTAAATCTCAAATTTTTTGCTTTTCCATATTCTTCAGGGCCTACATGTAATACAAGCATACATGTATGTACATGTATGTGCTTCTATGATCTAGTGAAATGATTTTACAGCAATTTTATTTTCAATTTACCCTATACGTGGGCTGAATTATAGCAATGTATTTGGGAAATGCCATAAAGCCAGTGTTTTCGGTAACAAGAATAATTTCAGTCTTGTCAGATCATGCTTGATGTACCTATACGGTATACCGCTCACCAATTATGTAATAACACTCTGACCTACCTGCACTTTCCATGGTGAAGACTTATTGGTACGTTATTATAATCCAGCAGTGATCAATGTGGTGACCATACAACGTAGAACAGTTACAAGACTTCTGTCCTGTCCAGAAAACAAATCTCTATAGGAATGTTTACAGGAATAATTCCTCTCTCGTACAAACTGTGGATCATCAATCAACCAAGGACATGACATGATCATCAAAACAAAACGCCAAACTCATCTTCCAGAAATCATGTCACCTTGGTATAACATAGAATATATGTAATATCCATTACACTTCCACCACTATTGAATATAATGATGCTGTAAAAATTGTCCAGTGAAACAGTTTAGCAGTACAGGTACATAGTCATGGTTGATATCATTGTTGGAACCAACACTGATCAAGACTGGTTAAAGTATAAAATCCGGACTTCCAACAGAGAATTATACAAGCTAAATCTTGGTCTTAACACATGATGAGTACGACGACTACACGAAGACCGTACTTCTACAGGTTTGAACCTTTCTGAACATCAAATAGTACTATCAGGGACTACCGACCATTCAACAGTTTCATCCAGATTTCTATCAGTGCTGAACCAAAGCGAGTCTTTGGTCATTTATCACGTGTATCGTTCTTAACGCCATCAACAGTCATCCCCCTTGACACCGACAGGGTTTAGTACTCTGCTCAGCTGATCGAGATCAATAACCAATTATCAATGATGAAATAAGGTACTAGGTGACCGCAATGGAATTTATAGAATCCCCGATATATACATGTACATGTACGGTGGTGGGACCATGTGTACGCCTACTCAGTTATTGATCGGTGACATCGTGTTTTCACCGAAATGTGTTGGCACCATTGTGTAGATCTACAAGGATGTGATGCAAGGATGAAAACAAGACTGTTATTATTCTATTGGTCAGTCGTGAGTCATACAGACACAAATATCTGGTTTGGTCAGCATATATATTTATATATGGGTGATGAAAATGGACCAAAATATGGGCCAGAATGTGCTGATGCAGCAAAATGAGAATAGTATGTATGTACATGATCAGAACAAGGTGACTCACATGTAGATGCAGAAATACTGGCATTTAAAGGTTCTACCAAAATGATTTTGGCAACATAATAAATTTGAAAGGGAAAAGAAATTGGCATGATCGTTATGAATTCTTCTCATGTTTAGTTTGTGAGATGAGACAGGATACAGAATAATTTTGGTATCTTCTACAACCTACAACCATACAGACAATGCCACATCATCTGTTAGTGTCACTCAGACTCTACCAGGGTTTTTTGGCCAACAGCAGAGAAAGAAGTAAAGAAATGTATCATGTTTTTTAATTCCAGTTTTTACAAATTTGCCACTCGAAATTCCTACCAAAATAATGCTCTTGAAGATTGTGTCAAAGTGATGTTTGCTGCCTGCATTGTTTTTATTTGCAGGAAATAGTATCGTTGAACATGTTGATGACTGTTTAAGTAACTCGAAAACATTGTTACTCTCATGCAAATTCTATTAACTGGTTGTCTGCTGGATGATTCTTTATGCAGAATTGCTCATTTTTATTACAATGTATTGCACTATTAAATCTGGGTTTGATGAGTCAAAATATTATTCATTCCTGTGTGTTACGATTTGCCATATATAGCAACTGGTCCATAATAGTTCGGTCAAGATTTTGTTTTATTTTATACCGAAATACATAAAATTGCCATCGTAAAAACATTTTATTGAAAGAGACTACATTGACAAATAAAGGTCGTTCATTGGTCCAGACGTTGTAGTGGAATTTTCCACCACAACAACGACAATGTAATTTCGATACTGGTGGCAATTCTGTCATTGGGGAAGTTGACAGAAATGTGAAAATAAAGTTTGTTGCAATGAATCAGCACTATGGAAAGATAAACTGTGCTTTTGTATCTCAAATATACCAAAGAATCATATATTTTGATGGGATTTTCCTTAAGTATTTTATATTTTCTGAGCGGCCTTCTCGGCGAGATTTTATGAAAATCTCCCCTCTCGTTATTTATTTATTTTTAGCCCACCATCACCAGATGGTGGGCTGTTCAAATCGCTTTTCGTCCGTGGTCCGTCGTCCGTCCGTCCGTAAACAATTCTTGTTATCGCGATTTCTCAGGAACTACTGCATGGGTCTTTCTCAAATTTGGTACACAGGTTCCCCTTGGGGTCTAGTTGTGCAAGAAACCTTTTTTGGTCCGATTGGAAAATCCAATATGGCCACCAGGCAGCCATCTTGAATTTCCCCATGAAACCTTGTTATCGCGATTTCTCAGGAACCACTGCATGGATCTTTCTCAAATTTGGTACACAGGTTCCCCTTGGGGTCTAGTTGTGCAAGAAACCTTTTTTGGTCCGATTCGAAAATCCAATATGGCCGCCAGGCAGCCATCTTGGATTTCCCCATGAAACGTTGTTATCGCGATTTCTCAGGAACTAGTGCATGGATCTTTCTCAAATTTGGTACACAGGTTCCCCTTGGGGTCTAGTTGTGCAAGATACCTTTTCTGGTCCGATTCGAAAATCCAATATGGCCACCAGGCAGCCATATTGGATTTCTCCATGAAACATTGTTATCGTCATTTCTCAGGAAGTACTGCATGGATCTTTCTCAAATTTGGTACACAGGTTCCCCCCTTGGGGTCTAGTTGTGCAAGATACCTTTTCTGGTCCGATTCGAAAATCCAATATGGCCACCAGGCAGCCATCTTGGATTTCCCCCATGAAACCTTGTTATCGCGATTCCTCAGGAACTACAGCATGGGTCTTTCTCAAATTTGGTACACAGGTTCCCCTTGGGGTCTAGTTGTGCAAGATACCTTTTTTTGGTCCGATTCGAAAGTCCAATATGGCCACCAGGCAGCCATCTTGGATTACCCCATGAAACCTTGTTATCGCGATTTCTCAGGAAATACTGCATGGATCGTTCTCAAATTTGGTACACAAGTTCCCCTTGGGATCTAGTTGTGCAAGATACCTTTCCTGGTACGATTTGAAAATCCAGTATGGCCACCAGGCAGCCATCTTGGATTTTCCCATGAAACTTTATCATCATTTCTCAGGAACTACTGCATGGATCTTTCGCAATTTTGGTACACAGGTTCCCCTTAGGGTCTTGATATGCAAGATGCCTTTTTCGGTCCGAATCGAAAATTCAATATGGTCACCAGGCGGCCATCTTAGACTTCCCC
>JAVTVY010026299.1:0-11099 GCA_036873755.1 Hanleya hanleyi | reverse complement strand
AAATTTTCAGTATTTCAAAAATTCTTTTAAAAACACTTAGAGACCTACGTCAATTCTGATTGTAGATTCGTAATCAGCTAGGTGAGTACTATCAGCTCACCAAATTTGAAAGGAATCGGTGACCCAAAAAATTTCGACCGAAAAAGTACCAAAATGAGTTCAAAAATTAACTTTTGACCTTGGCTTGCGAGATTTTAATTGAAAAACATAAACCCGTACCTCTATGCACAACTACATTTCCTCAGCTATCCATAGAGGTGCGACCCATATTTGTGTGTGCAATGGGTGTCGCAAACTCGCGGTCACAACATGCCAGGGGTCGGCGTTACATGTAGAATTTGTCACTGTATTGCTAAATATACCCCATGTAGAAAAATGGACAGCCTTCTGCTGGTCAACATTGTTGAACATCAAAAAAAAATTAAATAAAAGACTAAGCGATGGGCTTTCATTTGGTGTATCGCACGCTTGGATACAAAATAAGGGTGACCAAGGACACTCCGCAACAATCAGGCTACTCCCAAAATAGTTACATCGATCTGTCCGTCGCCATTTTCTACGGAACCGGGTCATCGTGGGAGGAATAGATGTTCAGTGGCAAGCGGATTTGGTCGATATGAGCGCCTTTGCCAAACACAACGATGGGAATCGGTATATCTTGACGTGCATCGATATCCTATCGAAGTATGCGTGGGTGGTACCCATCCGGACGAAAACGGGGGCGAATCTCATAGTGGTGTTCAAAGATATCTTCAAGCCCCCTTTCCCATACCTGCATGAGATTAACATTGGAAGTCACTGGGGTCTTAGGTAGGGGCAGATAACTCTTGCTAGGCCGCCAGGTGACCGGAAGCGACGTCACAGGAAGTGACCCGGATGTTACCGGATGCCACGTGACCGGATGTGACCTTTGACCCGGAAATATTATATCCGCGGAGGAAATGATTATATCCGCGGAGGAAATATTATATCCGCGGAGGAAATATTATATCCGCGGAGGAAATGATTATATCCGCTGAGGAAATATTATATCCGCGGAGGAAAGGTGACGTCATAATGACGCCATCGTGACGTCACAGGAAGTGACCCGGTTGTCACGTGACCGGATGTGACCTTTGATCCGGATGTCACCGGATGTGACGTCATAGTGACGCCATCGTGACGTCACCTGCACATCAGCCTCACTCCTCAGCCTCAAAAATGCTAATGAATTTGCCGTCTTTCTAGTACTCAAGTCACGTGGATTTCCTCCGCGGAGGAAATTAATTATATCCGCGGAGGAAATGATTATATCCGCGGAGGAAATGATTATATCCGCGGAGGAAATATTATATCCGCGGAGGAAATATTATATCCGCGGAGGAATATTATATCCGCGGAGGAAATATTATATCCGCGGAGGAAATGATTATATCCGCGAAGGAAATATTATATCCGCGGAGGAAATATTATATCCGCGGAGGAAATGATTATATCCGCGGATGAAATATTATATCCGCGGAGGAAATATTATATCCGCGGAGGAAATGATTATATCCGCGGAGGAAATATTATATCCGCGGAGGAAATATTATATCCGCGGAGGAAATGAATATATCCGCGGAGGAAATATTATATCCGCGGAGGAAATATTATATCCGCGGAGGAAATGATTATATCCGTGGAGGAAATATTATATCCGCGGAGGAAATATTATATCCGCGGAGGAAATGATTATATCCGCGGAGGAAATATTATATCCGCGGAGGAAATATTATATCCGCGGAGGAAATTATATTTGGTGTTTTTTCAAGAATTTCATAGGTTTTTCTTCGACTTTGTCTCTGTTTTTACGTCGTTGAACACGGAAAATTCTCAGAATATTGCTATGAATTCGCTGAAAATTCAGTTGATTTCTTGGAAAATACAAAGAAAATCTAGAAAATTAAGTTGGTTTCTTCGGAAATAGAAGAAAAACATAGGAAATCAAAAGAAACGACAATGGCTCTAACGGGCCACCGTAGGCGTCACACGGCCCAGAGCAATGGGCACCCCTTCTGATATTCTTCTGTATGCCTCAAGTAATGGATGTGCCAAGTTTGGTGCTTTGGACCAGCGTGTCACGATCTTTTTGCTAAGCCACCTCACTAATAGTAATAGTATATTGACTCACATTTAGAGGTATAAAAGCGCATTTCGAGCCCTATTTACCTTGCGGCGCAATGCAGTGAGTGAGTGAGTGAGAGGGTGAGTGAGGCGTACACAGCGCCCGTGAAGCGTGCCCAACGCCCGTCTTAACGCATAGACGCACTAACAATGGTGAGTGAGTGAGTGAGTGAGTGAATGAGGAAGTGAGAGAGGGAGTGAGTGAGTGGTCATATAGGGTCGTTTGGTATTAGTAAAGAAAGCAGGAGTCGTTACGCCTTAATGCCCGTCTCAACGCCCGTCAACGCCAGTCGGGAGCTCGGAGCTCGGGGATAGGGCAGGCGGGAGTTCGGATCTCGGGCCCCAAGATTGTTGCTTTCCATACCACTCCTAAACAATATGGCGGTACAAGGCCAGAGCGAGACTGTCGAGTCACGTGTGTTTCCACCGCGGAGAAAAGGTTTCCACCGCGGAGAAAAGGTTTCCACCGCGGAGAAAAGGTTTCCACCGCGGAGAAAAGGTTTCCACCGCGGAGAAAAGGTTTCCACCGCGGAGAAAAGGTTTCCACCGCGGAGAAAAGGTTTCCACCGCGGAGAAAAGGTTTCAACCGCGGAGAAAAGGTTTCCACCGCGGAGAAAAGGTTTCCACCGCGGAGAAAAGGTTTCCACCGCGGAGAAAAGGTTTCCACCGCGGAGAAAAGGTTTACACCGCGGAGAAAAGGTTTACACCGCGGAGAAAAGGTTTACACCGCGGAGAAAAGGTTTCCACCGCGGAGAAAAGGTTTACACCGCGGAGAAAAGGTTTCCACCGCGGAGAAAAGGTTTACACCGCGGAGAAAAGGTTTCCACCGCGGAGAAAAGGTTTACACCGCGGAGAAAAGGTTTCCACCGCGGAGAAAAGGTTTCAACCGCGGAGAAAAGGTTTACACCGCGGAGAAAAGGTTTCTACCGCGGGGAAAAGGAGGAAAGGTTTCCACCGCGGAGAAAAGGTTTCAACCGCGGAGAAAAGGTTTCCACCGCGGAGAAAAGGTTTCCACCGCGGAGAAAAGGTTTACACCGCGGAGAAAAGGTTTACACCGCGGAGAAAAGGTTTACACCGCGGAGAAAAGGTTTCAACCGCGGAGAAAAGGTTTCAACCGCGGAGAAAAGGTTTTCACCGCGGAGAAAAGGTTTCCACCGCGGAGAAAAGGTTTACACCGCGGAGAAAAGGTTTCCACCGCGGAGAAAAGGTTTCAACCGCGGAGAAAAGGTTTTCACCGCGGAGAAAAGGTTTACACCGCGGAGAAAAGGTTTCAACCGCGGAGAAAAGGTTTCAACCGCGGAGAAAAGGTTTACACCGCGGAGAAAAGGTTTCCACCGCGGAGAAAAGGTTTCAACCGCGGAGAAAAGGTTTCAACCGCGGAGGAAAGGTTTTAACCGCGGAGAAAAGGTTTCCACCGCGGAGAAAAGGTTTTAACCGCGGAGAAAAGGTTTCCACCGCGGAGAAAAGGTTTCCACCGCGGAGAAAAGGTTTCCACCGCGGAGAAAAGGTTTCCACCGCGGAGAAAAGGTTTACACCGCGGAGAAAAGGTTTACACCGCGGAGAAAAGGTTTACACCGCGGAGAAAAGGTTTACACCGCGGAGAAAAGGTTTAGTTTGTAAATTTGGATTGAATGCCGTTTATTTTAAGTTTTCCTGTTGATTTCTGATCTTGGATAAAAACAGCATGAGTGATCATCAAACAGGCGAGGTGAATTGAAGAGAAATACGCAAACATAGAGAAAATGTACAGTTAAAAGTTATGAGAAACATGAAATCATAGGGAAAATGTATAGTTTTATTGGATGGCACTAATAAGCCACCGTACGAAATAACACCTTTTTTGTAAAAGTGGTATGAAACCTAAAATATACTCCGTGTTTTGAATCGTTATTAACGATTAACGTATGAATTCGGAAGATTTATTTATAATACCATATGTAGATCTTTAATATATATATATTCAGGTAAATTGTAACGTATGTAATTTATTAATATCCAGACCCAATAATTTATACAAATAAAAATTGTTAATGACGTATGACAGCGCTCGGTGGATCGCGGTGGCTATGTGCATTTTTGGGTGGCTGGGACCTGTAATACGCATTGCCTACTACTCGCATGCTCCGTTTCACAGGCTCACTCCACTTAGCACCGCGCTCTTAATAGTAGAAGATGTCTTTTACGAAGTGGCTATGGCGTAAAGGGAAAACACATGCACACGTTGTTCTTCACATGAGCGAACAACTTTTCATATTCTTTGCCCGTATAAACGGGAAAATTATCTATAGATATTTATTCCTGACGCTAGGTGAACAGAGGTGTAATGCAGTACTGAAAAGTAATCGGAATGTTCGACAAACATCGGTTTTACTATATATGATGTCACTTCCGGCGGTGTGCTGCTCGGGCGAGAATTCTGTTCGAAAATCTTTCTGGTGAATGGGGAATGCTATGTCCCACAGAGGTGATTGCTTCCGTTAAGTAATCGTCTCCTTATAGATTCAAAAAGGTTCACACAATTATTTTAAATAATAGACTGAGAAACTATCCTGGAGTACATTTGTTTGAAAAACTTTTTTATAAAGCAAATCCATTGTATCTATTTTGTACATATGAACCTATATCTCGTGTACACATCATATATTTAATATTCTTCGATTAATTAATTAAAATAATTGTAAGGGCCTTTGGTGCTTACCGGAACGGGAATACGAGGTACAAAACTCTTTCCGAATTCGGCTACAGACACGTGGAGATAAAGCGCAAGCCCTGCCTTCCACACCGCATTGGTGCCCACTACACCATTTTTGACAACATTCTACTTAGCTGACCACTACAATCTCAGAAAGGCTGGTTCTTCCAGCCGAACCAGATTTATAATCGATATTGTATATAGAGTCCATTAGATATATGTACAGTAAGTAATAACTTTTAAAAAGAACTCTTCGCATGTATTTCACTCGTCGCTGTCTGGTAATCGTGATTACATTTTAAAACCCCGTGAATGAGCGTGATGAGCAATAATGTTAAATTTAAGGAATATCGTTGAGTAATAAAGAGACGGTCGATATCTAAGTCTTGCCCCGTTCTGCGTAGACGACTCGGGGGGCCCAAACAATTAGATACCGGAGAGAAAATCGTGCAGGGAACTCCATGAGAACGCATCTGACGGCCATCGCATTGGAGGTTCCAGTTTTAGAACGAAGCAACTGATAAATTCTGAAGGTAAATAAGTCAAATGGAACGTAATTATGTAAATTGTTTTTAATTTCGATTCCACTTTTTCTTCGTATTCTCCAAATGAATAACATCTCATGCACTAATCGTTATTTCGATTCAGTTGAATGGATACAGATGGGCATGGGTTCTCAGCTACACTCGAACGATCCGCAATATCGAAAGCGACAAATTTAGACCACGTGATTTTGAAGTATTTCCCATCCATCGCAAACATGACTTTTCAATTTGCGAAACAAGGTGGTCGATGACTATAAATGGGGAGACAACTTCAAGTTCTCCCAGCTCAGCACTAGTCTTCCTGGTTGAACGTAGTTTAGGTGAAAAAGTTTAGGTGAAAAAAAATGTTTTGGACCATCAAAAAAGTGTTTCGGTGACGCAGCTTTTTGTGTGTTTGCGTGTGTGTGTGTGTGTGTGTGTGTGTGTTAAATTCTGGAGGAGCCCTGATTTAAGATAGTGATATAATATCCGGCATAATAATATCCAAAAACCCAATTACGGGAAAGCCGCGAGGGTGGCCCTTCTATCGCTCAAACACCCCAAGCGTACCTCACCCCCCCCTCCTACATACAGCACGACCCATTGGGTGCAGAAATGGCACATCTGTCGCCTAAAGACCCTTACGTACCCCCAAAATGTCATCTTTTTCTACTGTTCTTTGACCCACTGGGGCGTTCTTTCCGAACAAAAACAAAACAAAACAAAAAAACATGCAAATCGTAGTCTACACCAAGAGAGCTTGAAGACGACGGCCTACCCAACTCCTTTGGATTCTGTATGGTCTACATGTACCTATTATCCAAAACGGCTTATAGCGTTGGACACACCGGTTCTCGACAGATCACCGAAGTTAAGCAACGTTAAGCCCGGTCAATACTCGGATGGGTGACCGGGTGCTGTACTGGGATGTGCTATGACTGAAACAAGGTTGAAAACGACGTTAAATCCTGCTACTAACTCGCCCTTATCCAAAACGTTCGCCACAGGCCTCTCGATCTACCGTGTGGTCACCCGCACCACATCGTTACCGACTAAATTCAATCAACTGCCCTGAGAATCGCCCCCACCCCCACGCCCACGCCGTACTTTACAATCCGATAGACTCCATGTACCCTACACTTTGCTCTACTAAAAAAATGCTATAGTGTTTCACAGATTTACGGTTCGTTTAGATGGCGCCACGATCGACTCGCCTTCATCATACGGGCTATTAAGGATAGCTATCCCCTTAGTAGTATATAGCCGGGATATTCACTATTATTGACCTGGCGTA
Source organism: Hanleya hanleyi (assembly GCA_036873755.1). NCBI lineage: Eukaryota > Metazoa > Mollusca > Polyplacophora > Lepidopleurida > Hanleyidae > Hanleya > Hanleya hanleyi. The sequence continues at coordinate 4,444 of JAVTVY010026299.1, read as the reverse complement.
AGAATCTGGCGTCGAGGTCAAGTGCATTATAGTACGGGTGAAAACCGGCAAAAGACTGCGCCGTCTCAAAAAGGACGCCGTCTCCTGTGGAGGTCATGTGGAGGTCACGTGATGGTCAAGTGCATGGGACATGTATTCCTCCGCAGTTATGTGGTATGGCGGTGATGCGGTCTGCCTCCGCGGACAGAAATTAGTCCCCAGATTTCAAATACGCTGCATGGACCGATTGGGTCGAGTGAGGTATCAAAGTGAAGCATTCGTGAAGGGGCATCCAGGCATGGGTGGGTGTATGTAAAATTAGGATCCTTTCCCGAAAATATAAAAAGCGGAACACGGACTTTACCCCTAAAATAAAAAAAACCCTATCAACTCTAGCCAAAAGGGCTAATATCGGTCCCCGGGCTTATTGGGACCTGCCTATCAAGTCAATGTGGTGGGTGCATGTAAAATTAGGATTTTTTCCCCGAAACTATAAAAAGCGGAACACGGACTTTACCCCTAAGATAGGGGAAAACCCCTACCAACTCTAGCCAAAAGGGCTAATATCGGTCCCCGGGCTTATCGGGGCCCGCCTATCAAGTCCCTGGGGTGGGTGCATGTAAAATTAGGATTTTTTCCCGAAACTATAAAAAGCGGAACACGGACTTTACCCCTAAAATAGGGGAAAACCCCTATCAACTCTAGCCAAAAGGGCTAATATCGGTCCCCGGGCTTATCGGGGCCCGCCTATCAAGTCAATGGGGTGGGTGCATGTAAAATTAGGATTTTTTCCCGAAACTATAAAAAGCGGAACACGGACTTTACCCCCAAAATAGGGGAAAACCCCTATTAACTCTAGCCAAAAGGGCTAATATCGGTCCCAGGGATTATCGGGGTCCGCCTATCAAGTCAATAGGGTGGGTGCATGTAAAATTAGGATTTTTTTCTTTCCGAAACTATAAAAAGCGGAAAACGTAATTTACCCCTACAATAGGGGTCTGTATTATACAATATACAGGCCTGTATGGGGTATGGGGATGGTCATTTTTGAACATGATAGGACATGTACTGTCCTGTCTGTGGGGTTTTTCCCGCCAGAATTTCGCTGACGTCTGCTTGGGCTGGATTTTGGGGCAGTGCAGGAAGGTTTTTGGTGTCGAGATGGACCATCCTTGGTCCGAATGCGTCGTGCGGGGTGTCCTTTTGTAGCTCTCGGGGTGTAGACCCCGATTTGAGGGATGTCCACGTCATCTGTGACGTCATCGATGACGTCATCAGTACGAGTAGTAGCGAAAGTGGACATTTTGGGGCAGTGAAGGAAGTATTTGGTGTAGAGATGGACCATCCTTGGTCCGAATGCGTCGTGTGAGGTGTCATCTTGTAGCAACGCCCGCCAACGCCAAGCTTAACGCTTCAACGCCCTGGTGAAATAGCTCAGAAGTTCTGATTTTCTAGATATTCCATAGAATTGTCACTAATTCTTCGAAATGCAGTGACGCCCGTCAACGCTCGTAGTTACGCCTTAACGCTTTAACATAACGCCTTGACGCCATGATATAGACCGGAGAGAGAACAACAACAACAAGGATGACACATGGGAGAACAACAACAACAAGAATTTTTTTTTCATATAGTTTATTTTCCCCAATGTTACATCATACCCACGCTGGGGGAGCCGCGTTGGGTATGTTTACAACTCAAAAAAACTCTTGTCCAATCAGAGGCCGCCATTTGGCGCTGCATCTCTTATATTCCTTCTTGTCCGTTAGATGTATTTTCGGCTGCTCTTGTCTGTCGCCATTTCAGAAAGTTCCATCTTTGCTCGGTGTGACTTAAGCGTCGTCGGGCAGGCCTGGATATTCTTCGGGTAGCATGTCCTGAAACAGTTGTTTGCGCATTCTGATCGCATTTTCCAGGGCCTCGGTGGGTGGTAGTCCCATAGCCTCTTCCAAGTGACGCTTGGTCTTCATGATGGACCTGTGCGTGCGGTCGCCTTTCATTTCAAGCGGTAGTAAGGTATACTGTTCATAGATCGCCATGGCTGTTTTCCTGATGCGGGGGCGCATTTGGGTGTACGCCTGTTGTAAATTATCCTCTCCGGCGTCCTCGATCGCTGCAGCGTAAGTATTGATAGCTGCTATCACAATACGATCCCAGAAGGTAGGTTCTGCATCACTTTCCACGGACGTAGGCTGACTATCTGAGGTCAAGCTCTCCGTATCACTAGATAGACTCTCGGCAATCTCTGTTTCGGTATCAGTCGATACACTCTCAGCAGTCTCTGTATCAGCATCCGCCTCAACGGACTCCTCGGAGTCTTCAATCCCATGTATATTTTTCTGGTGTCGCATCATATCGTAATGTCTGGTGAACGTGCGTTCGCACTCAGAGCAAATATAAGCCATGCTGACGGTTGAACGTCGACTGTGCGTGTTTTTGGAAATACGCTTGCTTTTATAGACAGTAACGCCCATCAACGCTTAGCTTAACGCTTCAACGCCCTAGTGAATTAGCTCAGAAGCTCTGATTTTCATGGAATTGACACCAATTCATCGAAATGCAGTGACGCCCGTCAACGCCCGTCGTTACGCCTTAACGCCCGTCCACCAATACATCGAAATGCAGTGCGCCCGTCAACGCCCGTCGTTACGCCTTAACGCCCGTCTCAACGCCCGTCAACACCTGTCGTTACGCCTTAACGCCCGTCTCAATGCCTTAACGTCCGTATCAGCGCCTTAACGTCCGTCTCAGCGCCTTAACGAGCGATAAAGGGGTTTTGGAGGCCGATTAACCTTTGAACTCTGAGTGCACTTTCTGTCACGTGATCGGAAGTGACCTGTGACCGGAAGTGACCTTTGACCCTGCGCTGCTCGGAAGTGACGTCATCGTACGCAGGCGCACACAGACACACACACCTGGTGCACCCGCACTCTGGTGCACCCTATAACCCGTACCCGCAAGAGCATTTGGACACCTGTTGACCTCAATAATTTGCATATGACCTCTGTGTGGTCACTTCCGCTTCCGTTCACGTGACCGGAACTGACGTTTGACCCTGCGCGCAATTTTTTATCCGGTATTGTTAGCGCGCGCAGGGTCAAAGGTCAGTTCCGGTCACGTCAACGGAAGCGGAAGTAACATACCCAACGCGGCTCCCCCAGCGTGGGTATGATGTAACATTGGGGAAAATAAACTATATGAAAAAAAAACTTCTTGTTGTTGTTGTTCTCTCATGTGTCATCCTTGTTGTTGTTGTTCTCTCTCCGGTCTATATCATGGCGTCAAGGCGTTATGTTAGAGCGTTAAGGCGTAACTACGAGCGTTGACAGGCGTCACTGCATTTCGAAGAATTAGTGACAATTCCATGGAATATCTAGAAAATCAGAACTTCTGAGCTATTTCACCAGGGCGATGAAGCGTTAAGCTTGGCGTTGGCGGGCGTTGCTACAAGATGACACCTCACACGACGCATTCGGACCAAGGATGGTCCATCTCTACACCAAATACCTTCCTTCACTGCCCCAAAATGTCCACTTTCGCTACTAATCGTACTGATGACGTCACAGATGACGTGGACATCCCTCAAATCGGGATCTACACCCCGAGAGCTACAAAAGGACACCCCGCACGACGCATTCGGACCAAGGATGGTCCATCTCGACACCAAAAACCTTCCTGCACTGCCCCAAAATCCAGCCCAAGCAGACGTCAGCGAAATTCTGGCGGGAAAACCCCCACAGACAGGTCAGTACATGTCCTATCATGTTCAAAAATGACCATCCCCATACCCCATACAGGCCTGTAAATTGTATAATACAGACCCCTATTGTAGGGGTAAATTCCGTGTTGCGCTTTTTATAGTTTCGGAAAAAAATTCCTAATTTTACATGCACCCACCCCATTGACTTGATAGGCGGGCCCTGATAAGCCCGGGGACCGATATTAGCCCTTTTGGCTAGAGTTGATAGGGGTTTTCCCCTATTTTAGGGGTAAAGTCCGTATTCCGCTTTTTATATTTTCGGGAAAAAATCCTAATTTTACATGCACCCACCCCATTGACTTGATAGGCAGGTCCCAATAAGCCTGGGGACCGATATTAGCCCTTTTGGCTAGGGTTGATAGGTGTTTTCCCCTATTTTAGGGGTAAAGTCCGTGTTCCGCTTTTTATATTTTCGGAAAAAAATCCTAATTGTACATGCACCCACCCCATTGACTTGATAGGCAGGCCCCGATAAGCCCGGGGACCGATATTAGCCCTTTTGGCTAGAGTTGATAGGAGATTTCCCCTATTTTAGGGGTAAAGTCCGTGTTCCGCTTTTTATATTTTCGGGAAAAAAATCCTAATTTTACATGCACCCACCCATGACTGGATGCCCCTTCACGAATGCTTCACTTTGATACCTCACTCGACCCAATCGGACCATGCAGCGTATTTGAAATCTGGGGACTACTTTTTCTCCGCGGA
>JAVTVY010026298.1:0-102833 GCA_036873755.1 Hanleya hanleyi | reverse complement strand
TCAATAGGGTTGAAAGAAGCTTGGTGGTGCAGCTTCTAGAACCAGCTATGAATCTAGCTTTGTATGGTGATTTATGCATTTTGGGAGTCCAGCATATTTTTGGTATGTCGTTATGATTGGTTGGAAGACAAATACCTCTTTCCCTGAGAAACTTTTTGTGATTGTTAAATAAATCTTCCGGAGTAAATGCAGTTTGGGAGTAAGTAGACGTATTTGATGAAGATATGTCTACACTCAATTCTTTAACCAGCACCTGGTAATAGTAATATTTACATATGAATATTATATTATTCGGAGCTTTGTCTGCTGGGACTATGACGAATTTACTCTGGAGATTTGCTAGAACTTTTTGCGAATTGAGGTTTCTCAGTACTTGTTTTGCTTGGGGAAGAGTACTTCTGTCAATATGGCGGATTGTTTCAACGACCTTGCTCTTGGTGAGGTCCAGCCAATCAGCGAGCACTGTAGGTTCAACTTTTTCTCGCTTAGACCAATCAATAACGTACTGTTCCAATGCAGACAGGACTATCTTCTGGTCCGCCTTCAGATTTATTCTTCTTGGCTCTCTATATTTAGGTCCTTTCATCAGGAGTAATTTCAGATCCCTATCACTCACCACATCAAGGTCACCAGTCACAATATGTTTGCATGGTGTATAGATAAAGTTCGACAATTCACAATCACAACTATAGCCTCCTGACGTGTATAAGTTCCAGTCAAACCCCTTGACAGCATTGGAGTAATTGAATATTTTGGTGGCTATAGATTTAGTATACTTATATGAAATGCAAGGAGGTTCTGTGAACTTGAAATAGTTTGGTACAGCGTTGCGTACCTCTGAATCATTCAGGATTCGAGGTAAATTAATGATGTCCTTATGTCCTTTATCTAAGTAGTTGAGTTTCAAGAAAAGCCGATCTTGTGATGTTTCGATTATGTTCACTGGACGATACAACCGGAAAATACGCTATATCTTGACATACTTTACTGATTTTGGATGGTATTATATTTCCTGAAGACGCAGATTGCTGTATATCTCTGGCTATTTGATTTAAAGCTCTCAGGAGGTAACGCATACAGAACTGAAATACGTAAGCTATGTATACTATTGGGTGCGTTAGTTAAACCCATTAAGTAATTTAAAGTGATATGATCGTGAATCATCGAACTATTAAACCTTCGCCAACCATGGCTGCGTTGTCTCCGTTGATGGGGTTTAAATAGTTGGGTAATGTTGGATATATTTGAACGGCGGTTTGTAGCATTGCCGAACCCACTGACATTATCATTTAAACCAATAGTAGGGTCGTTCTCTGCAAGTTTTTGGGCGCTGCGTGTCGATACTTGTGTCTAATTCCGCTTGACTGGATAATCGGGGTCTTATGGACAGTTTGTAATACTTACTTTACTTTATTTCCATACATGAACACACATAGAAACATAATATATAAAACAATATTATCACAATAGCCAGACAAAGATGCATATGCCGTATTTCTGTAATAACACAGAAGAACAAAATAATGAGATAGCCATGTTGGGTCAGTTATAGTGACAATAAGCAAAGGTATGCTGCCCTGATACAAGATCTTCATGATGTTCAGATGAACCAACCCAACAAATATCTGACTGAGATACAATACTCAAGAAACGACTTGGAAATTTATTCGACAAAGGAATAGAGAGAAGCGATACGGATTTGACGATGAACATCAGGAAGTCGTGGCTGTATAAACGACAAGATGCGTTCGTTAGGAATATTAGTCCGCTTGTTATCCTTCAACCCAACCAAGACATTTTCCAACACACACACGAATTGAGATCGGCTGCTTGGAGTTTACTACTATTGTCTTATGAATGATGTTCTTCAGTTATGAACCAGGAAATTCTTCAAGGACAAAGGCTGGCTACCTAATGTTGGATCTGCCGCTTCCATGCTAACATATGAAAGGATACCTGGTTTTATTTTGAAAAAAATTATTTAGCGTAAAAACTAACACAATGTTAAAATGTCATATATTTCGCCAATATCTGTGTGATAAATTTCTTTCAGATACCGAATATGTTTTGTTATCGTTTGAATATCATGTCCGATATGTTTTACCGCCAACTTTGTTTTCATTACAACGTTGACACTGTCCATTTATTGAAGATATTTTTTTTCTACAAGCACCTGCACATTAATCTACATATTGGTAAAATTGTGATCAGTGAATAAATGATTACTTGTGAACAAAAGTTAGTTCCAGGCAATCGTGTTCAGTGATGAAGAGAATCAGCTCATTTCACATCATCTTTACCAAATCGAACACTACACACATTCTCGCCTTGGCCAATTGTGACACAGTTTGAAATACGGTATGGTAATGTCGTAGACCTATAAATATTTCGCGGTCCATTTTCAGGGGCTGAAACAAAAGTGTCTCTTGTATGACCTCTTCAAATTTCAAATTTAGTCTATTCAAAAGAAATCTACATTGCACGTTAGAAAACTAATATAACCAACGCTTGTCATATTTGGAGTTCAAAGAATAACATCGCCTTTGACGTCGTTCAGCTCCTGTCTTGGTTGGTTATCTGTGGCACAATATGCTTTTACGGTTGACGAATTTTCCCCATTCAGTGGGAACGTTGCAAAAGAGAATTGAAATTGACTGCTATATACTGCGCCATTATAATTTCGCGAGTTTTCAATGCCAACCATCACACATGTACCGTAATTTTATTTTTGCGTGCATCTTTACAATTAAATGTATGCGAGAATAACACGTTTTCAGTGTGCATTGTTTCATGTCACAACAGATATATAAGCAAAATCACCAGTGCAGAAATTTGAAAGAAAATTCCGTTTCCATGGAAAATTGATTGTGTATTTGTGTGACGGGTCCAAACTATGCCACAGAAAGCAACAGAATTGGGATGAAGTTATTCGGCACACGTTTTATCTTATTTCTTGTTGAGCTGATCTTATTGAACCACTTAATTCTCTCCACTGACTGCTCAAACGTTACAAACTATGCCAATTCACGAACGTGCAGTATCCGTTTAGTGCTTCGTCCTATCAAGGACCTCATAAAGGGTATCAATGACATGCTCTAACCCCAGAAAGGGCACCAATGGGGCTATAGTGATATATTATCAACCATGTGTTATATTTATCTTGCAGATCTATCATTCGATAGGCGGTCGACGAATTGCTTAGCCCATGTGAAGCTAACTAACAAATCCGTATTTACCTGTAACTTGGATTCTAATACACAGAGGAGAAGAGACATTTTTGAATGACGACCGCAATTTGTACGTGATGTACCAGCATGTCATGGAATCTGAACCAGGCCTAATTTTAACTTTTCATTCCAACACGATGTACATCTCCAACGCATAGTACCAGCGTAACAATGTAAGTGACAATGTAAGAAGTCCGTGACGGTAACTGGTGGAATACATTGTCATGCAGACTGTATATATCTGCAAATTAGTAGGCCAATAAATATCTTTCAGAAAGATGACATCAGTGTAATGTGGCATAGTCACTAGTATACGTATCTAAGTTTATTTACAGAACTCCCAGATTGATGGGAGAATAGTGATGAATACGCATGGCATTGACAAGTAATTTTGTATATCATTATCCGTTAATGACATATCTCACACAACGCGACTGATAAGGTAATATGGTCTTGTTAAGATATCTATCAATGTCAGAACATTTATCCCCTATTGATGGGTATCGTTTCCGTTTTCCTGCAGCCAACGACTGTCATCTTCATACACAAAGCCAATTTCTACGTTCACACTTCGAACTAGTCTTGATATGATGTGTAAAATTTCATCTACGAACCAATCAGAACCTACACACTAATTATGTGTAGGGTGACGTCTTCTCCAGTAGTTACACCATTTCTCTAATACGGCCGTAGGCTTGGATCGGACTTGATTCAAAGATACTACGCTAAGTTTAAGGCCTTATGGGATAACGCAAATATTAATGGGGTGTGGTGGTAGAGGGGCGGAATCACGCCCTTCCTCTTCAGAATGCTGTACACCCCAAATCGCCCAAGCCAGAGAGTGTTTGCGGGAAAGGCGATTGTTTATACATCTATTTCAGGATCGAGCGTTCGGAAAGTTCATTCTATGATCATTTCACTATGCTGACGGTGGCATGGAATTTTGCATGTGATAAACTTCCGAGATATTTCACCCAACGCGGCTGCTAAGCAAAACTTGTAAGAATTATATCAATATCAATCGGTTTGCTAATTTTCGATGGTGAGCTTATTTGTTTTCGTGTTTTTTCGCAAGGAACTAAATATTTGCCACGGTGGAACCGGTTGAAGTGAATTGAGCCTGTTCAACGGTATGTTTGAATGATCAGTGACCATTACAATGCGAGGTAATGCCCAACGCACATTCATGCAGTCACCCACCAATTAACGTTGTCCTTCAATATTTTTCGGAAAGAAAGATTTTTTTAAGACTACGTCCGGGAATCCACCGTATTCTCGGGTCTGAATGTTAGGTGTCGACGAATACTTTTCTGTAGAGTCATATGGTTGCTTTTTAGCCACCAGACCTCGTCAATTTTCCCCACCCCTTGCATATCGCTCCAATCCGTATATGGATCTACAGAACACAGCCAGAAAAACGGTGTTGACCCAACACCATTTTTTAGTGTTGACGTCAGTTCAACACAAATAAGTGGTGTTGAGAAATGGTGTTGACATAATTCAACACCAAAATGTGGTGTTGAGGCCAGTTCAACACCAAAAAACGGTGTTGAGAAAATGGTGTTGACCCAATCCAGCACTGAAAAATGGTGTCGAGACCAGTTTAACACCAAAAAACGGTGTTGAAAGAATGGTGTTGAAAATCTAACACTGAAAATTGGTGTTAGATCAGTTCAACACCAAAAAACAGTGTTAAGAAAAGGAGGTGTTTCGACACCAGTTTAACGCCAAAACGGTGTTAAGAGAATGGTGTTAAAATTCCAACATTGAAAAAAAAAAAAACAAGGGTTATGTGAAACCCGGCAGGCTCGCCGTTTTGGTTTACGCCAATAAGAATGTTACCAACTACAAATTGATATTTGAATTTACTTCAATTTCAAAATTTCAAGTTAAGAAAAATGCAATTTTAATTGCCAGCCCTTATAAAAAATACCATGGTTTACAACAGATTGAACCATGGTAACCACGGTAATACCACGATTGTCATGGTAATAACATGGTACATATGGTTTATATGGTTTGCATGGTACTACCATGGTAATACCATGGTACAGATGTACCATGGTTCAATGTACCATGGTTACTCTGTTCAACTATCGTAATACCAAGGTACAGATGAACCATGGTTCAATATACCATGGTTAACCACTTTGAACAATAGTAATAGCATGGTACATAACAACCATGGTACAATATACCATAGTTAACCAAAATATTATTTCCCCGATTTTTTGGCGTAATGTTGTTTAATAGTGACAAAAAAATACAATTGGAAGGATTTCAATTTACGACAAATAAATGAATGGATGCAAAGTTATATGCCTGTGAATACAGTTGAATGGCTGACAGAATGGCTTAGAAACCGGTAAAGGTAAACAAATGATGTCTACCAAATGTACTGAGTGTAATCTGTACAAGCATGCCAATAGCGCCACGTGGTACGAGGCAGGAGAGAAATGTTGACCTCTGAACAGTTATATATTCGGTACTCTGATGAACGCTTGGCCTAGAACAAAAGACATTCTTATTTTCCTGGCTGGAATCAGTGAGGCTTATAACATGTTTAATTGTGATCCCTGCATTAATTATGGGGATTATAAACAAGGATAGAGTCTCCCCGTAGTTCCCGGAAATAGGAAGTTCAACTCCGCAAACTTTGACCCTGCAGAGCTACGGCGTTGGCCTTGCTTCGATGAGAAGACGTCTCACGAATAGACTGGCTGCCGACTTAGCATGCTGTGCATACGGTTCAGTACCGCATGACAAAATTGCGTTTTGAAAGACAAGATTTTTGTAGCTGTCAGGGAGAAAAGTGATGAAAATCTTAATAGCCACTGTGCTGATGAATAAAATATAGTTTTGAATATCCCTAAAATATGCATATATTCGGCAAAACTAGCTGCCTGGCGAATAGAAAAGGGGAATGTGCGGATAGCTGACAGTCAACATATGCTTCAAAGCTTTATACGATTTTTCCTAAATTTGAAGCGAATACGGAATTCTCAACTTTAATACAGGAGTATTTTTATCAAAAGTATTTGTCAGTTCAGTAGTTCAAGTTGCCGAATAAATCCTTCGTCGGATTTCGACTTGTCAGACAACAACAACACGGTCGTACACTAGTCAGGCTGACATTACGTCGCCGGGATTCTCTATTTTATTTTGTGTTTATCTGCGGTGATCAGTCAGGCTATTCGCCTCTTTCTCATGTGTCGATCACATGACCTGCTGGATGAGTTCCGGTCGTTTGACGTCGTAAGATTTGCATGGAGCATGCTAGTTTTTCGTTGACAGCGTCTGTTCCATATGAGTGAAAATTATACAAGTTGTCTTGCTCGAAAGTTAATGTACTTCTGAAATATTATCTACCAGAATCAAGCTGCAAAACTACGTTTTAAAAATAATTCCCATTGACTTCAATGTTATTTTCGCGACCGTCAAATCTCCCGCAGGTTACGTCCCATAAGATAAGATAAGATAATTCTTTATTGTACAAGCGTCAATGACTGACAGAGTACAAAATTCACATAACTATAACAACAGGTGAATTAATTCCAAACTTACAGGACATATCATATGTATCATATTACGCTGGAACTCACCCAAAATGTACCACGTGACTATACTTCTATTCTTCTATACTTCGTTGATTTCCGGGGTTTTTTTCCGAATGGCTGATCGATTCCGTCAAGTGTGAGATCGAAAACGAGGCTTCTCATACAACAATCATGGCGGAAGGTCTGCGAAGTGTAATGGGACCAGCTACTCCATGCAGTTCTCTGTTGAACGACAGAATGGGGATTATTGTTCGCGGAGTGAGATTCTAGCATTAATTTAGGGCTCCTAACTCGGCAAATTGTTGACACTCGTTGCTCGAGTCTCCCGTTGAGTCAAAGTTTGAAGGGTCCAAGATTAACAACAACACCACCAACAACAACAACAGAGACGTCTCAAAGCCCCCATGAAGTCATTCCACAATGAAGTCCTGGCTCGCTTCGTTTTTTCACCTTGTAATTATCAATTTTAAAAAGCTGAAAAGTCCAACCGCCTCCAAAAAAGACACTGGTTCGACATCAAGTATCTCGATAACCGTCCACGAATAAGTTGACTGAACTATGCCACCATGGCATGCAAGCTAGCTGTCTACGAATTTTTCAACGAGGATAATGCTCTGGAAATAGCCGACACTCGCATTATCAGTAGATCGCGGGATGAGCCCAACAATGATTCCCGGGACTTCGAATCCATATGCGAGTTGAAATAGCCACAGCGCAATACAATAGTTGTTCCAGCCAAAGTTTTGAGATTCAGTGGTAAGTACTGTAATAAATAAAATTATGTAATTAAATTCCGAGTGTTATTTCTGTTAAATGTATCACTTGATATCTCATTTTTGTTTACCATATATTTGTTCTTGTTGTTTATCATATATTTGTAGAATGGCCACCTTGCTTTAATGCTGAGCAACAGGAAAACGTAATGGGGGGGGGGGGGCTGGCCCCTCCACTTTTTGGGGTCGCAGTGTTATAAGTCCTATCTTAGATAGCTCCGGTTCGACATTTAACATGGCTGGTATAGAATTCAGTCCCCGTTCCCCTTTTCAAATGTGCTCCATGGCTCCTGTAAACAATTCGATTCATAGCATGAATAAGAGGGGTCGTACTATTACCCAGCCGTTGCCCAGCCGATTCCCAGCCGATTACCCAGCCGTGACGGTCGTGCCCAGCCGACATATATTTGTTATTTACGGCATTATTCTGAGGAATTACAACTATTAATGCATTTTGTTATAATATTTATACAATTCTGCTTTTATCTGGGCAGCGGCTGGGTAATAGTACGACCCGAATAAGGGTGAATAAGGGTCGGATAACATTAATGTTGTTAATATTAAGTTATGTGATATTTCACTATTTCAGACAAGCGTCCCGAGCTGAAGTCCATACTGGACAGACTTCTGGATGGAGAGAATATATCCGACATTAGGAAATCCCTTGGTAGGCTGGGAAGAGAACAGAGAGGCAAACGAACGATATCCACGAGACAATCCTCCAGTTCCGAAGATGAGGTAATTCTATAGCAAGTGAAAAATCAGCTCAAATTAAGTTAAGGATATGTAACTTTCCTTCAATGGATGTGTATTTGCCACAACACACCTCAGAAGAATTTTGATTGCGGAACTGGATAACTGTCTGTATGTTTGATTTTCTCCTTGTATTTCAGGGACCGCGGAACTGGTGGGGGGGGCGGGGGGGAAGCAGTCCAACATTTAACTTGACCGGTATAGAGTTCAGCCCCCTCACTTTCAAATGTGCTATGCGGCTCCTGAATTGTAACAAGGTGTGATATGGCTATAACTGATTGTTTCTAGCATACATTTTGTTCTATTTCATCAAGTATTCTGTCGCAATAAATGAGCATTTAAAAAAAATATTGTGACAGTTATTTTCCATAATTAAAAAAAACACAGAATGCAGATATGCATTACGTATTCTAGATTATTAACTCCTCACTGTTATCTTTAATGAATTCATTTTGTATTTTTAGAATGAAAGTCCAAGAAAGACAAACAAGAAAAGCAAAGTAACTAGCGAGAAGAGGGCTGAAAGGGACATCTTGTCGATTCTCAAAGAAAGAAATTGGCAGAAACAGGTATGTACATAAGGCTGCAGTGTCCAATAAACACTTCTTTATGTGACAATTATATTTTCATTGGTGAAGCGTTAATGTGTTATATCCCATGATCCAGAAAATGTGAATATATGTCAAGTTTACCATATCTTTCAGATCAAATATATTTATTGTTTACAGATCAATAGCACAATCATACAATATTATACAATTATATGATCCCAATGAGGTAAATATGTTTTATGTACTAGAGAAAAACAATATTTGCCGAGGCCAAGGGTTCCCACACAAGAGGAAGTAACTCAAAATGTATATTGAGTAGATCACCTCCCTTGTCGTATCATGGCCGTGATAGTGTTAAAGTAATGTAAATCTCTAGTTTTCAACTCTTCCAATACAAAGGGAAGTAACTATAGGTTTTACTCTCATAAATCATACTCATGTCATGGTTTCATTTAGAATATTTGTTTGGGGGCCTTTTGGAATATTTTCTTTTGAAAAGAAGTGAAGCCAAATTACTCAAAATGTAGTGTATTTGAAAGAACTTGGAATATTTCAAAAGGAATAAAGAATTAATCATTTATTTTTTGTGAAAGGCCTACATGGATTCCTGTTTTTGTTTGACTTTATCCTTCTTGTCGACCAAAACTGAAATACAACCTTCACCACTTACTGCCTCGTACATATTAGGTTTACAAATTCTTATGTTGATTCCTTTTCTTTTCCAGATGTAATCCAGCAGTACCATCCCAGCAAGACGACATCTGATATCCATTATTACATGAGGGAGAAACTGAACAACTCGGCGAAGAATTTCATCAGGAAACAGAAAAAACTCAACAGTAGATATGTGATATGATACGGCTTATAGCATTGGACACACCAGTTCTCGTCAGATCACCAAAGTTAAGCAACGTTAAGCTCGGTCAATACTTGGATGGGTGACCGGGCGCTATACTGGCTGGACTGATTAATGTCCAGGGTAATGGGAACTGTGAGCACTCGCGTTCTGGCAGATGTAGGCACCGTCATGATATGACTAAAACAAGGTTGAAAACGACGTTAAACCCTACTTCTTTCTCTATCTACACCTAGTTAACATACTAGTATACGGAACCAAATTGACAGCTATATGCTATGTTTGCATGAGGTCTTATTAAACCTTTATAAATCACTTCAACTGCTTTAGTTTCTTGAGCATTGAGTCTCTTCAATTCATCTGATGTGAATGCAGATTTATTCCAGTACAATGCCAGACTTAATACCATGGTACGAACCCTATGTTTTTGGTCAATTTTCTCATCGTTTTACCATGGTGTATGCAGTTTGTCACAGTACATGTACCATGTAAAGCCATTGAACCTGTAAAGCCATGGTACATGTACTGTGGTCATAGCACGGTACCATGGTAGAGCCATACTACATGTAGCATGGTAAAACCATGGTTCTATGGAAAAACTATGGTACTAGTGTTCGGTTTGTTCTTTTCCGTACAAGGGAAAGTAAGCTTGCTCAACAGTGAAACTTTGCACAGTAGCTAAACTTTCACACTGCATTGAATGCCCTTTATCTGTCCATACTGGAGATTTATATTGGTCATGTGAAAGGGACGGCAAGTTCACACTAGGCCGATGAGATCAAATGTGGCCATGGCCTCTAGTTATACATGAGTGTCATAATGTCATACAATGAAATACTACAGATTGCGTTTTATAATATATGTTCTTTGTCTATCAATCTTGTTTTGGTTTTTCATTCACCTCAATTGATACACCCTTTTCATTTGCTGATAGATCAGTTTTGATGCGGACAACACCAAATAACAGCGTTAACTAACACTGATAAATGGTGTTGAAGCGGGCTCAACACTGTTCTGCAGTGTTGACTGACAAGTGCAGATGCTGGTTCAACACCAATTAACAGTGTTAAATAACACCAATAAATGGTGTTGAAGCTGGCTCAACACCAGTTTTCAGTGTTGACTGACAAGTGCTGATGCTGGCTCAACACCAATTAACGGTGTTAACTAACACCAATAAATGGTGTTGAAACCGGCTCAACACCATTTTTTAGTGTTGACCGACGAGTGCGGATGCTGACTCAACACCGAATAACGGTGTTAACTAACACCAATAAATGGTGTTGGGGCAATATGGTGTAGGCTCTAACTCAAGACTGTTTTTGTTGAAGTCAACGCAATTTTTAGGTGATGAAAACACCATTTTCAGTTATGAATAGGAAATAGGAAATATGTCAGATACAGGGGCATTACCTCAAATTATCCAGATAATTGGATAATTAAAGTCCTCTCTACGAATCGAGGTCAGTCATGAAAATTGTGAATAGTATTTTTAGTCAGGTAATATACTATGTAATCGATGGGTGCATATAAAACAACTCGCAGTACAGCGCTTTGAACACACGCGGACTCACAATGGCCGTTTATTTAGCATTCCGAAATCAACTTGGACTCGGTAGTCGGTTAAACTTTTTGCCCTCCTAACTGAAGATTGATTCAGTGCCTCAGCATCACCAATTTAGTGTCCAACAAACACATTACTTGTGAGCTCGAATTGCCCCCAAAAATAATTCACTTAAAATAAAATATAAATGCGGATAAGAATTTGTCATACAGCATTATCTTGTTTTGCGGCTTCAGTGGCTCCCGATGTATGACCTAAAAATCAATAGGGCTGTTCGTTTCTCCAAGGTTAAAGTACATGTGTACACCCAAGTTTGATCACTATCTGATCCACCCAGTGGAATTGGCGATATCTCGCAGAAAACAGACAGACTGACTGACAGATAGATATGCCTCCATTCCTATAGGCTTCGTGTCTACCATACGTTTGAAGTATCAATGCAATTTGATCACAAACTGCATTCATCTGTGGTAGCCGTAGCACAAAGAATTTTATTTTTTTAGGGGTTTTCTGGCCTAGCTGATATCGACCTTTTCGCCTCAAAATAAATACGGTTCTTCTACATCCAGTGTGTTAAGCATATCAAAGTTTTTAACCAATTCATAGCTTGGAACCAGAGATCTTACTTGCAGGTTGTCAATGTCTGGCCTTGATCAGTGACCTTTTTACCTAACAATGAAATAGGGTTCTCGTTCTGTTCGATTTCGGAGCTTACTCAATGAGCCACACATGAGACAGCGGTGAGCCGCACAGCAAGTCAGAATATTTGATGATCCAAAATCCATTCAGATGTTCAATAATTGTGTTTTTTTGTCTTCTCTTCCTTGATTAAACTTTGATCCTTCAGTGAGTCAATAATCTCGTCTCACAGAACCATTAATTTAAAACAACTGAGTCAAGATTGCAAGATTTTCGGTGCATTCTATCACTGGATCATTGATGCAAGTTGTTTGGATCATTAAGTCAAGTTAACGACTATTTTTGATCACTGAGTTTAACCCTATCAGGACGAGGGGGGGGGGGGGACGGGGCATTATGCGGGGCCCCTGCAAAACGTTCTACACTATCTCAGGAATGACAAACACTTGAGATCTGACACTCTGTGACTTTGTAGTTTAAGATATGGAGGTCATCTTGAGCGTATGTCCATAACCCCCCGAGCAGATAATCCTGGGTAAATTCAAAATGACGACCATATGAAGTAACTAAAAAAGTGATATTTTCGTCATTTTTCTTTAAAATTCCTGCTTTTTTGCGAGGAAAAGTAGGCAAAAGCTATTTAAGTTCACATCAGATTATCATTTCTAGATTATTATAACAGAGCCATAAGACATGTACATGTAAAATGAACATGTACCTCAATAATATTCCATTACTATTTAATATTTGTTTATTGTGAACTAGCATAAAATGTAGACTTAAAATTACCATATATTTAGGCTGTAAATATAGTTACTAGTAGAGGTATGCGCTTAATAAAAATTAGGTAACACATGTTGGAATTAGGATTTAAGGGTATGAGTATTGATTTGTAATGAGATGTTTTGATAACAGATTAGTTCATAACTCTTGAATTTGACATTCAATAGTGTTGTTAGACAAGTTCTGACCAGCCGGTGCAATGACAGGAGCCAGTTGTCAATTATAGTCAGACTGTCATTTTAGTCTCAGATAATCCTTGTTGTTATTAGGTAAGAGTCCCTACTGTTAATTGAGATGTCATACTGAATGAACAGGATAGCTGGCAGACATGACAGGACGTTAGGATTACTTGAACAATTGTTGAAAGTGTGTTATGATTGTTAAGAATGTCTACCTGTGGATTTCACTAAAACTCCAATGATATAAATATTGGTCAGTATGAAACCAAGTTAGTTCACTTTTAGAATTCATCTTGGCATGCGACTTTGCAGCGCCAAGGCAGTTAGTAAATGTAAGTTATATAGGTAACACTTGTAAATGTAGACGGCTATATGTACTAACATATAGTTTCTGTAATAACTGGAAGTGCTGTATAATTGTGTATATTAGAATTAATATTACGTCAAGGTTAGATAATTAGATTAGGGTAAATAAAGCTAGGTTGTGTTATATTTAACATGGACTACGACTTACTTATTAATGTGATAACCAGTGAGCCAACCTGGTTATAGATGGTTAGATAATTAGATTAGGGTAAATAAAGCTAGGTTGTGTTATATTTAACATGGACTACGACTTACTTATTAATGTGATAACCAGTGAGCCAACCTGGTTATAGATGATGGAGATACCCGGCCTGTAATCTTCTAAGATTGACAGACTTTCCCAGTACAAACTGCTCTTAGCTCCCCAAACTAAGAGATTTCATATCGGAATATATATGATGACATCGGAATATGCAACGAATGGTGAACACCCAAGGAAAAACAACACAAGAATGATTAGACGAAGATGAAATAATTCAAGCCGCCTTTGATGACTGACAGAACCAGCTAAAGAGCCTGAGTACCAAGAAAGAGTGACAAACACCAAGAGTAAGTATAATCGCCATAAGTTCATTCCGTGTTAGGCGTAGTGAATTTACCAATTCAATTTGAAGATCTTGAAGAGCTCAATGGAGAATTTTATGTATTTAAAACATTACACAAAGATGTAATTTTAGGAGAGGATTTCCTAAGAAAATATGATGCAAACATTGATTTTAAAAGGAACAAACTATTGCTTTGCAATGGTCAGTTTAACATTTCCATGGCGACTGAAACAAACAACAAAACATATGGACATAAAGAATCTGGGAGTGCCAAAACAACAGACATTATTCTGGTTAAACCAAAGCGTGAAATAAATTTTCCTGTATATGTACCTGAAGCAGGTGATGGAAATTTGATCTTATTGGAACCAATAGAGTCACTTTCAGCAAAATATAGCATTGCAGGTGCGCGCACTGTCGCAAAAGTTAGAAACAAAATGGCTGTTTACAAAGTAATGAACCCATCCAACCTTCCTGTCTATATCGAGAAGCATGCAACAATTGCCACATTTCACGTAGTTACACCAGACTCGATTACAACAATGAAACAAGAGAATAAGTCAAACAACTCCGCTGATGTAAATTTCATGGAAGGAGACACGAAAAGTGATACTTACTATGCCAACCTAGCACGAGACCTAGGAATAACACTAGACAATTCCATACTTACACCCAAGCAAAAGGAATCATTTTTAGCATTTCTTGGTCGTAACCGTGACGTTTTTGCCAAAGATATGAGTGAATTAGGCAAAGCTAGTGCTCATTATCACAGAATTTTCACTAAAACGGAAAAACCGATTTATTCACGTCCATACAGACAAAGCCCCCAGACAAAACAGCGATGTGATGAATTAGTGAAAGAAATGCTGGAAAATAACATAGTTGAACCATCACTATCTGAATGGTCATCCCCTGTAGTGCTTGTGAAAAAGAAAAATGGAAAATATAGATTTGCAGTAGACTATCGCAAGCTGAATGCGATCACAGAACCAATTTCTTTTCCCCTCCCATTGTTATCAGATGCTATCGACTCTGTAGCACAGGCAAAGTCTAAAATATTTTCTGTTCTTGACCTGGCAAGTGGTTTTTGGCAAATTCCACTACATGAAGACACAAAACCAAAAACCGCGTTTACGACGGATCAGGGAAGGTTCCAATTCCGAGTTCTTCCGTTCGGAATGAGAAATTCGCCCGCGAGCTTCAGTCTCATGATGTCACAGGTCCTTGCCGGCCTTACTTATCTTCACACCCTATGCTATATAGATGATATTCTCTGCCATTCAAACACATTAGATGAACACATGGTCCATCTTGGACAAATTTTCTCTCGCTTACGGGAAGCAAATCTTAAATTACAACCGCCAAAATGTGCATTTGCACAGCGGCAAGTTCCATATCTAGGACACGTGCTAAGTGATCAAGGTATTCATGTGGATGAAGCCAAAGTTCATGCTGTTAAATCATTTCCCAGACCAAAATCACAGAAAGAGGTTCGAAGTTTCCTAGGTTTATGCAATTACTATCGCAAATTTGTACAAAATTATGCTTCAATAGCATCCCCCATGAATCAACTTCTTCAGAAAGACGTTAAATTCAAATGGACCGATGACACTGAAAATTCATTCAAAGCACTCAAACAAGCACTTGTCACAGCCCCTATATTAGCATATCCAGATTTCCAAAAAGAATTCATTATTTCAACAGATGCGTCTGATAGTGCAATAGGATATGTTTTAGGACAAAAAGATGAAAAAGGCAATGAACATGCTATAGCCTTTGGCGGACGATCCCTGCGCGGTAGTGAAAAGACATGGCATATCTCAGAGAAAGAAGGTCTTGGACTAGTCGAATCAGTTCGTGCCTTTCGTCCATACATCGCAAATGCTCACTTTCGTGTTTTCACTGACCACATTGCCCTCACTTGGTTAAACAACATAAAAGCTAACAAAGGTAGACTAGGCAGGTGGGCTCTCGAGCTTCAAGAGTACAATTTCACAATTCAGTACAAGCCAGGAGCTAAAAACGGAAATGCTGATGGGTTGTCTAGAAGAGAATATGAAGCAACCACAACTGAAAGTACAGAAGAAACCATTGTGAGTAGTATAGAAACCACATATTTATCCAATACAGAGAATCAGAATGAGCCAATTGAGGCAACTCTAACATATAGGGAACCGAAACATGCTCATTTAGCAACTATATGTCCAAAAGATACAATTGTTGTGGCACAAGTCAATACTGAAATTGTAATTTCAAATCCATTTCTGGAGGGCATACAACGTGAGTGTCCTGACTTAGCCCCGATCTTTGCCTACAAAGAAAATGGTGATCTTCCGGATGATCCAAAACAGAGTCGTCGCTTAGTTGCGGAAGCATATCATTATGTGATTGAGGACGGAATTCTGTATCATTTCTTTAATACAAAAAATAAAAAGGCTGCCGATTCTTATACCAAACAGATAGCTGTTCCTAGAGGTAATCGCAAAGATATACTCCAAGCCTATCATGATTCAGTGCTAGGAGGTTGCCACCAAGGTCAAGAAAGAATGTATGCTGCTATAAGATCCAAATATCATTGGGATAAAATGTACACAGATGTGTGTACCTATGTACGTACATGCACGACATGTCAACAGATCAAAACAAATGTTCATGATAAGCCTGCACCACTTAAACCCTTGCCATATGACCGTGCTTTCTCACGGCTTCATATTGACATACTCGGCCCACTTCCAAAAACTCCGGATGGTTTCAAATATCTGCTCCTTGTAGTCGATTCTTACAGCAAATGGCCAGAATGTTTTCCTATGAAAACCCAGGAAGCCACTGAAGTTGCATCCATTTTATACAGAGAGATTCTTACACGTTATGGGTCACCAGACAAATTAGTCAGTGATCGCGGTGCTCAGTTCATGTCCAAACTCATAGCAGCCATGACAGAACTATTCAACATCAAACACGCTAAAACTAGTTCATATCATCCTGCAACCAATGCTACATGTGAAAGAATGAATCGCGTCATTGAGCAGGGTCTAAGAGCCTACATCAAGGAAGACCAAACTGATTGGCCAGATCATATACCAGGTATTATGATGGCATACCGCATGACCCCAGCCACTCAATCAACTGGTTTATCTCCTTATCAAATGCTGTTTGGTAGACAGATGAGAACACCAATTGATACCTCTCTAATTCCAAAAGAAACACTGTCAAAGGATCATAGAACATACTTGTCAAAAATTCTAGACAATCTGGCTGAGTATAGGAAAATTGCAGATGAAAATTTGAAAAAAGCCCAAACAAAATACAAAACTTATTATGATAGAAGAACAAAGGAACCAACATTCGAGCCAGCACAAAAGGTATGGTTATATTGTACCAAAAAGACTGTGGGCCGATCTCCCAAACTAACAAAAAAGTGGCAAGGACCATATTATGTTGTATTGGTTGGACAAAACTACACATACAAATTGCGCAAATGTAGTGACGATAAAGAAGTGAAATCAATGATTCATGCAAACCGTCTCAAAAAGTTTCATGACCCAGCAGACAGGCCAAACTATGAGCCTGAAGATTTACTACAAACAAATGATGATCTCAATCCAGAAGAAATCGAGTCAGAAAATGATGAAAACGAGACAAATACCAATGACAAACGGAACAATGAAACAAAGGAAACAAAAGAGCATCATGTGCCAAAAACAAAAGCAGCACTTAAAAACAATGAACAGGCAAAAACAAGAGTAACACCCAAAACTATTCAACATCCTAAAGATACCGGTACAATCCCAAGCTCAAGTACAAATCAAGATCCAAACTCGGTAACAACACCAAACAAATTCCTAGTGACTGAAATTGACAAAATTCTAGCATCAAAACGTTACAATGGACGAATGTGCTACAGGATTAAATGGGTAGACAACACTAGAGGCTCCACCTGGGAGCATGATACGAGTCTCCCAGATGAGCTGCGTCGACAATATCATGCCGACAAAACATTGTCTGGCAAGAAAAGGCGCAAACCTTTAGGCCAAAATAAGTTTTTCATGAAGAAATCTGAACAAACTGTGGCATTTGTTAACTCCGATCGAAGTGAGTTAATGTCCAAACAGCAACCCATGATAGATATTAAAAGTGTAAAAATAGAAGCGATTCAGAAAATCAAGTTCGCTGATGGCAAGTATTGTGTGAAAATAGTATACAAAACAAAGGAACAGGTGCGGGGCGCAGCCTGGTTCCCACTTGATCAGATACCCCAAAACAAAATACACCACTTAATTGTACATGTACGACAGTGATTCATCAGACAGAAAAAGAATGGTATGAGGAAAATCCCTTCGATTGCCACTTAGTTCAACGACGAACTTCAGTGCCACACTCCCTCAAGGTTTATAAGTTACAGTTTCATCTGGGAACACCAGTATTCAAATCTAGATATATGCCATATCAGTGGAGTCCTGTCGATAATATTGATCTGAATTCGGTGTATGATTTTCTTCAGGATTTCGACAGGCACAATATACATGTTCGATTTGATAGGAGCATATATATGCATAGTTTGATATCGGCAAAAGAGGTACCGTGAGAACATAACTATGCTTAGACAACCACAGGACTGGTCCGAGACTTGTCACCCCTGACAGATTCTGTGATACTCTTAATATGGCTTGACAAACCATATATTCGAGTACCAAAGGGAATGTGTAAATAATTAGTTTTACTTACAAGTTGTTGCATTATATGTTGATGTATTGATGTAGTTTGTTATAATTCCCACTAACATGACTAACTTATTTTATGTTGTGAAAAATCCAAGGATCTTGCGGATGTAAGGTTTGCACTTTATACTCTCATGTATGTATGTATGTATATGGATACATGAATACTACCTACATGTATGTTTATCCTTTCCTCGAAAATAATTGTTTAATAACACTTAAAAATTATGTGAGTCATTCATCTTGACAAAATAAAGTATAGTTTCTCTGTTGTGCTCTTTCACTGAGGCACCGGTTGAAAATCAAGTGCTAGGGTCAGACTTGTCTGCAGCAAGTCTTCCCATCAAACGTTTTCAGCCAGGGTTTCAAGTGAAACACAACATTGCATTTTTCATTTTTGATTTTCAGGAATTAAATTATCCAACATGATTTCTTTCTCAATTTCATTCAATTATGTTTTTACAATAGATCACTGGTGCCTATCTCTCATACATAGTGATCAGTCTCCTTATTTTGCATTTGGAATATTGTATCTAAACAAGAATATATATGTACATAGTCCTCAATATAACCTATGTATGTAAGTATGTAAATGATGTAAATGACACATGTAACAAAATTATAAGATTGACTAAATAATTACTGTTGAATGATAATGAATATGTTACTCTATGTATACAAATTTAAACATTGCTAACTCTCCGCATTTCATATCTGAGTGTTTCAGCTGTATGGTGTCCACAGACAGAAGTGACACAAGAAAGCCAAGGGCAAAAGCTCTCCACTCCAGACAAGGATCAGCAACCTCAGTCACAGTTCAACACTAAAGACCAACATTGTACAGGAACCTTCAACTTCAATCAACATCACACAAGAACTCCTAAAAACTCCACCAAACATCCATTACAATGACTACCACAGACAATTTATTACAGTTTCGGGACGAAACTTATGCGGGGACGGAGGGAACTATAACAGAGCCATAAGACATGTACATGTAAAATGAACATGTACCTCAATAATATTCCATTACTATTTAATATTTGTTTATTGTGAACTAGCATAAAATGTAGACTTAAAATTACCATATATTTAGGCTGTAAATATAGTTACTAGTAGAGGTATGCGCCTAATAAAAATTAGGTAACACATGTTGGAATTAGGATTTAAGGGTATGAGTATTGATTTGTAATGAGATGTTTTGATAACAGATTAGTTCATAACTCTTGAATTTGACATTCAATAGTGTTGTTAGACAAGTTCTGACCAGCCGGTGCAATGACAGGAGCCAGTTGTCAATTATAGTCAGACTGTCATTTTAGTCTCAGATAATCCTTGTTGTTATTAGGTAAGAGTCCCTACTGTTAATTGAGATGTCATACTGAATGAACAGGATAGCTGGCAGACATGACAGGACGTTAGGATTACTTGAACAATTGTTGAAAGTGTGTTATGATTGTTAAGAATGTCTACCTGTGGATTTCACTAAAACTCCAATGATATAAATATTGGTCAGTATGAATTTAAGTTAGTTCGCTTTTAGATTTCATCTTGGCATGCGACTTTGCAGCGCCAAGGCAGTTAGTAAATGTAAGTTATATAGGTAACACTTGTAAATGTAGACGGCTATATGTACTAACATATAGTTTCTGTAATAACTGGAAGTGCTGTATAATTGTGTATATTAGAATTAATATTACGTCAAGGTTAGATAATTAGATTAGGGTAAATAAAGCTAGGTTGTGTTATATTTAACATGGACTACGACTTACTTATTAATGTGATAACCAGTGAGCCAACCTGGTTATAGATGGTTAGATAATTAGATTAGGGTAAATAAAGCTAGGTTGTGTTATATTTAACATGGACTACGACTTACTTATTAATGTGATAACCAGTGAGCCAACCTGGTTATATTATCATGTTGTTTTTGCAAAGAAAATACATAAATAAAAACTTAGAAATATCTGACAGAAAAGTTTGAAATGACGTCACCGTGATGTCTTCATGGCGGCCATCTTGGGTTTTGTTACAATTTCTATTAGAGCTTCACCCAAGGGTATAGTATGGTAAGTTTCAGCTCATCGAGTAAGAAAAATATTTCGGGGAGCCAAAAAAAAACCCCACACAACCCCCAAATCGTCTAAGCCAGATAGGGTTAAAGAAAGTGGAGTTCCTATTTGTAATTATTGTTGGCTCACTACTGGTTCAATTTTATATGATGGCATCTTTCATGGACCCACCTCTCGAGATGACAGATATTATTTCACGGTATTTACTGCACACCGTAAGACAAACCCACCGTAATATGGTATGTATACAGCCTTGCTCTATTTATAAATTATGTGCATACTCCATCAAAGCACAGCGAGTTGCGGTTTGGGTCTACAATATGTTTATGTACCCTACTATACTCTCTGAGATGATTGGATTGGGGTTTCGGTCTGTCGGATTGGAATTGGTGACCGATCTATTCGATTGAATATTCCATGTTGGGTTGAGGATTTCAATCTGGTAGATTGAATTTTCTGTCTACAGCAGATTCATTTTATCGTTTGCAATCTATTATATTAGATTGAATATTTTCAGTCCGATGAAAGAATGATCACTAGTTTCACTAGTCTGATGGATTGAATTTCAATCCAATTATTCTAGAGAGAACGTCATTAGTATCTGTATAGAATATACAAAGGAGGTGTTCGCTTTAGATGGATATTTTTCCCTTCAGAGTCGCTCTCTTCGGCTCTGTTGTCTCGCTCCGAGCCGCCGGTAAATTGTGAGGTAATGGTCAGGTATTCCCCCAACTCTTTGTCAGACAGGCGAGGCCAGTCTAATGGGAAATTCTGGTTCATATTCTCATACGGTTACCATTAGTATTTTCATGAGCGACCCAAATATTTACGAACAATAATCAGTTATATTAATATATAAACCGACTCGAAAAATCACTGCCAAAAGTTCAGCAAACAATAATTACGGAAGTTGGCACATGCATAATCACTTGGGAAAGCAAGAGTCACCACTTGTTGAGGGTTATTTCCTTAATAAAGGCCTTGATATAAGACAAGTTTAACCTTATAACTTTTCAATTCATAGTTACAACTTTCCGCTGCCTTACGACGAAATTATATATGTGTAACAATTAATTTTTTGCTCTCCTGGATCGTCAGAATATTCAAATACTGAACAAGTGGTCTGACTCTGTGTGTGGAGTTGTTTGTGTGCAATTCTATTCACGAATTCTAATAAAATAAGGGATTATGTGCGTTAGGGGTTCACTGTCTTTATTTCACGTCACTATTGCACTTTAAAGTTCAAAATGAATATGGGAGAAAAAATGAAAAACAAAACAAAAAATTTCGGAGATTTCGGGATTCGAACCAAAATGATGGGTTTCTTCTAATCTGTAGTCCGACACTGTAACCATTCGGCCGGGCAGCTGTTACAATTATCAACTAAAGGAATCATGTGCCGAATGGCGGTGAACTACACCCTTTCAGAGCATTACAAGCGTTTTGACATATTTCAATATTATGAAAATGTGACATCTTTAACCAAAACGATTCTTCAGTATCATTTTGGATCAAACCTACCGCAATTCGATATGTAAGACTCGTTCTGGTTAAAGGTGTCATATTTTATATATGAAGGGAATTCCCTTCAAGAATATCGCCAAAAATTGCAAAAACAAACAAATGCTTATTTTCTAATGCTCGTAACATTTTTTTGACAAATCTCTTATCGGTGAAAACTGAGTAAGCCAGAGGAAATAATATTTTCGGTTTATAAACGCAACACACTAAGGAAAAAATGCGGTCAAACCGAACACCTCCTTTGCCTTATTATACTAGTCATAATGGTGAATACTCATTTAATAATTTCATACCAACAGCCTGTTATGCATTATTCTATTATTGTGTGTTTTGATTTAAAAGTTTGTACCCTGCTCCATTGTGAGCGTATATGTACAATAAAATTGAATTCAATTGAATTGTCGATGTAATCACGTTTCGGAAAACGAGTTGTGTCTATTAGTTTTGCTCTGTGGTTCACACATGTAAGAAGAATTGTATATATTATATTGTATAATAATATATAAGTTGCATCAGTTACTCTTACGCGGGCATGGGTATGATTGTTTGGAGTAAGCGTTTGTTGGTATGTTTTTGTGATTGTCTGATACACGCAGCAATATCGAAGATAGTATTTTGTCTCTGATGCGATGTACCGGTAATGCAAAATGGACAAGTTTATCACCGCTCCTACTGATTATGACGTTGTTTGACTGAGCTGGATATGGTTTTTCTGGCATTTGAAAAATTTAGCTATAGACAATGCAATATTAGCTTAAGTTAGCATGTGTTGGGGGGGGGAGAGGTAATTGTGTTTAAAAAAAACAGTCTCTCATGTCTGTAACATTTGAGAGACCTGTTGATCGCCCTCCTAGATTTTTTATTCGTAGGAGTCTTCGCTGTATTGCGAGAGTGATTCAGTATTGTTAGTATTTTCTTCGTGACTCTTATTTTCCGGGAGAGTGATCAGTAACTCTCCTAGCTGGGGTAAAGTTATGTGAATGACCACTCTCCTTAAAAACAAGAGACTGAAAAACCTTCCGTAAATAAACGCAATTAATAATTTTAATAATGTGGACAGTATATTCAATGTACAAGGTAGGTAGTCTCAATAACGGGTATTAGTTTGAATGCTCATATTTGTTGTTAGTGTTTGCTATTTGTATTTGAACTCTTTTGGGCTCAATACATGTATAATATGCTTGCATACATAATGTATGTGACAGTTCTACTTGAGTAGGTATCATGTGTTTATCGATCTGCGCATACCTCATCTCAAATTGTTTCTTTTGTTCGTACTGATTGAGTCTTACCATACATGTAATGTGTACGTGTACCCCCTGGTCCATGATACGTACAGTGACAAGGTGGCAATAACATGATAAAAAGCTATGTAATCTATCCAACCACATTTAGAAATATCATACAACACGCTTCATACATTACTGTATTGAGTAAAGTTTTGTGTCGATATTAAACTTCGGACTGTAACCTGAGTCACGTCACAGTAACCTGAGTAACGCTATCTTCTTTAATTACGTTATCTTTCTGTTATATATCAAGATCAATATTACACAGATATTTTGCTATGGATGTACTTCGTTTAATCAAGTTTGATGAATTCTCTCGCATAATTAATTTGAAGAGAAATCTCATTTGAGCTGATCTGGGGGTCATCGCTCTTGCATTTTTACATTGCCAAAATGCCAACAAATATAAAATGTGACATGGAAACAAATACGTACAGCACAATCTGATCGAGCAAAATCAGATGTTACCTTGCTCTCAGTTCACGAAAACAGATGTCAATACGCACTGTTTTGTTGTTGCAGTAAGAAAAACATTCAACTCGAACATGACAAAAACACTTCCGGGTAGGGTTCAATTACATGCGAGTACGCGTCACAACGGATCACTGCCGAGTACATCCATCTCCCGTAAACGATAGGGAAACGAAATTCGGAGCTCAGCTGTTGTTGTTATTGTCTAGCTAGCAACCGTCACAATATTGTAACATGGCAATTAACTATTGTTAATAGGAATTCAAAGTATCATTGAATCTTGTAAAATCGACGTTGATTCTTTTTCTCTTTTTTTGCGGTAATATTTCGTGAAACATGTCGTTAGGACTACCATAGTTATTGAGAATTCTCCTGATGTATGTATTCAGATTATTCCAAGCCAAATGAGGTCATGGGGCAATTAACAGAAAATATCTTTCGTTGCATCTTTGTTGGGGAAAGTTGAGTTGTATCCCATACCTCTCGTACTTAGTTAATGACCGCCTTGATGAATATTATCGTGTAATGCTTTTTCGATGTTTAGTTTTAGACCTCATCAAAAAACCTTGCGGAACTAAACATCGAAAAATTATTACACGATAATATTTTCTGAGAATGTCATTAACTCTATTCTAACATGCACAATGATAAATATCCCCTCAATTTAGACGCGAAATGGCAAATTTTCTGCAACTTTATACCGTGTTGATGAGAGAATTTTGTGACTGGTTTGCAGGCCATGTTCGCACGTGCTGACTGTTCACGAGCTGCAGCTGTGTGAACTTGGCCCACTGCGCAGTGAATGAACCAATCGGTTCTCTGCTTGTAGCACTGTGTCAAATGAATGGGAGGTCACCAGTTCGGCACGCGAATGAAACAACAAACAAATGAAGATTATGGTGTGAAAATCTCTGTATGATTCGATGTCTGGACCAATCAGTCCACGGCTATGAGTTGCAGCATTTTAGAATTAGCAGTTAATGACCTTCTTAGTGAATTTTATCGCGTAATAATTTTTCGACGTTTAGTTTTAGACCTCATCAAAAAAAAAAGAGCGGCGGTCGCGAGGTTTTTTTGATGAGGTCTAAAACTAAAAATCGAAAAATTATTAGACGATACTATTCACTAAGAAGGTCATTAACTCCATTCTAACGTGCACAATAATAAATATCCCTTCGATTCAGACGCGGAATGGCAAATCCTCTGCAAACTTATCCCGTGTTTATGAGATAATTTCGTCATTGATTTCTAGACGCACGGCTATAAGGTGGAGCATGTTAGATTTACATGTATTCTCCCTTCCGGCCACAAATAGTTCCTCCTCTTTTAACTGACACGTTAACCGAGGAAATTTATAAAACAATAAAACAAAGGCGTCAAAAAAATAAAGGAATATAATTTCAAATAATACATGCTTGTATCTAGCCGTAAGTCTGAATGTCGTATCCTATCTTAGATCTAGACGCCTATTGGCAAATTAGCATGAACGAAATAAGAGTGAGACACACTGTTGTCAGGAAAAGCGGAATAGTTTACGTCACTATGTCTTGTTATAAAAGAATAACAAAGGGTGGCACCTTTAAGACAAACTAAGTTTAATGGTCACGAGCTTTCGCAGATAGTGGGTATCTGCTTCGTCAGGCGTAAGCTCGTGAACATTAAAGTTAGTTTGTCTTAAAGGTGCCACCCTTTGTTATTCTTTTATAATACACAGACTAACACGGCTACCCCCAATTTCTATTAACCATGTCTTGTTATAGTATGACCGAAAACGACGCTGTCCAGGACTTGTACGATACTGACTGTCCAATCAGAATCTCTGATTCATTACCACTCCTTTTTTGTCGATTTTGACCCAGATAACCAATCAAATAAAAGAACAGGCACTTCCGGTTCTTATCTTCTGGTCTTATTGCGCAACTATCTTTATTGAAACGGAAATGTCATGGAAGACGACTGCGTACTGCATATCATTACGGCAAAGTGCAATGTTGCTCAGGTTGTTCTGAAGGACACGCCACGGATTATACTAGGTAGATGGAACACATACGACACCACAGTTAATAGGGCTATGTTGTCATGCGGAGGTCATCCTTACTCATGGAATGATCACTACGATTCAGGAAGCTACGTGTCTTGTAAATTGCGCAGAGAACATCTTGCGCAGAGAACATCTTTCTATCAAACAGTACTTCATTGATAGATGGTGAGACACGTAACAGGAACTATCTTGAAACAAACGTTGGCGATAGGTTATCGATGAGATCAAACACGAGAAAATATTGATCATAATGATACATGTATCGTCTTTCATGGTTAACCATTCACACTCTCAGTTCACTGACTATAAGATATATATCAGTTTTTCAGGCCTCCCAGCCACTTTTCAGGAATTTTAAAAATGATTTTAGGCCAATTTTTGTGAAAATTTATGATTATTTTATGATATTTTCAAGGAAATTTTATGCTTTTTTATGTTTTTGTCTAGTTTTTCAGGCCTCCCAGCCACTTTTCAGAAATTTTAATTATGATTTTATGCCTTTTTTTGTAAAAAAAATTATGATTATTTTATGCCATTTTCAAGGAAATTTGATGCTTTTTATGCTTTTGTCATCTATTTTTGTGACTTTTTTATGATTTCTCATAAAAGTAGAGTCAAAGTAAATACAGATTGTGGGTTGGAGAGGTACAATGTCATATGTGACAAGTTGAGAATGAGCGGATATCAGAGAACCCTGGCTGTGAATGTGACTAATGCACTAATAATATAGCCCAACACAGAATCAGATATTGTAC
The DNA here is from genome assembly GCA_036873755.1 of Hanleya hanleyi. Classification (NCBI taxonomy): domain Eukaryota; kingdom Metazoa; phylum Mollusca; class Polyplacophora; order Lepidopleurida; family Hanleyidae; genus Hanleya; species Hanleya hanleyi. The sequence continues at coordinate 76,173 of JAVTVY010026298.1, read as the reverse complement.
AACATTATATGTACATACATGTACTTGGAACTCGTGGGCATGCCCAATACCAGATTTCGGAGAGTTTAGGTGCAGTTCCGCCAACTGACCAATTTTTTCCCAACAAAAATTTATGATTTTATGACTTTTTTTTCTTCAAAAATTTTATGCTATTTTATGCTGTTTACTCATTTTTTGCAAAATTTTTAAATTTTTATGATTTCATGCCACTCCGGAAGGCCTGGTTTTTTTAATGATTTTGCTAACCATCCAAATCCTTTAGCTTTAAAAGCTATCAGCAATCAATCAGATCATGATATTCTAAAACGGCGGTCCATTTGGACTACGGATGGTCCATCTCCACCCCAAACATCTTCCTTCACACCCCCAAAATGCCAACTTTGGCTACTGCACGAGAGCTTCACACATTTGGACCACGGATGATCCCTCAATCGCTCAAACACAACCCGACGCACCTCCAAAATGACCACTTTACTTACTACACCCCAACTGCGCATGCGCAGATTGACGCTACTTCCAATAAAAAACACGCCAGTCTGACTCTAGTCTACGCGAGCTTCACAATGATACCCCACACGGTCCATTTGAACCACGGATGGTCCCTCAATCACTCAACAGACCTCCACAAACCCCCAAAATGTCTGTTTTCTATACTACGGCCAGACTGCGCAGGCGCACAATGATGAAAACGGTCGATACATTAGCCCGGTCGGATGCTCATCCACGAATGCTTCACGATGACACCTCATACGACCCAATCGGACTATGATGGGTCCACCTCGCCTCCAAAACGTCCATTCCAATAACTTTTTCTACTGCGCATTCACAGAATGACGTCAGTTCCACGTCGCAATCATACAGCTGGACGCTCCCCCATGAGTGCTTCACATTGATACCTCCCACGACCCATTCGGACCAAGAGTGGCCCACCCCGACTCCAAAACGACCCTTCCCATGCCCTTTTCCCACAATTCCCTATCTGCGCATGCGCAGAATGTTGAAAACGGACGACACACTAGTCCAGTCGGATGGGCCCTCACGAATGCCTCACGATGACATCTCATACGACCCAATCGGACCACTATGGGTCCACCTAGACCCCAAAACGTTCATTCCATTACACTTTTACTACAGCGCATGCGCAAAATGACGTCAATTCGACGTCACGCCCATCTAGTAGGACGCTCACCAACGAGAGCTTCACATTGATACCTCCCCCGACCCATTCGGACCAAGAGTGGCCCACCTCGACACCAAACCCGTCCCATCCCATGCCCTTTTTCCACAATTCCCTGTCTGCGCATGCGCAAAATGTTGAAAACGGAAGACACACTAGTCCAGTTGGATGGACCCTCAAAAATGTTTCACGATGACATCTCATTCGACCCAATCGGATCATTAACGGTCCACCTCGACCCCAAAACGTCGACCCCAGCGCTACTTGCCCAGTGCTTTTTCAAAAAATTTCACCACTTAGTTTCAAGAACCCGCCGATTGTGTTATACGTGGTGAGACCACAGGCCCGCAAAACAAGAGTTGGGGGGGGGGGGGGGGGGGGCGGTGGTATTAGGGAGAAGTGTCGAAATATGGGGTAAATATAACCCCATGCTTTATATAAATCCACATCAAGGTGTAAAACGCACTTTGGTTGAATCGAGAAATGAACGGTTTACCGCCAAACAAAATACGTCAGCATATTCTACAAGTATCACTTTATATATTCCCGTCGTCAAATTAGTAAATTTGTGCAATTTTTTACCTTTGCCGGGCGATTCAAAATCCAACGTAACTGTTCATCCATCTAGGAACAGTGAGATTATGGCGGGCTTCGTTCTCAATTCTGATTGGTCAGTCGCGACACGCCTCCGGCAAGAGAGGTCAAACACTGATCAGATGTCGCGGGTAGTAATATAATGGTCAACTTCAAATGGTCTAGACACAATCAGACAAGAATTTTGTTACACGCAATGAGAGTTTGAAGGGTAAAATTCCACAGAAGCAAACAGTAATTCACCGAAATAATCACACCTACAGAAAGAAATGACATAGTACTTTAGAAATGTACAAAAACACAATGCTTGAATCTTAACCGGCCGGCCGGATCTAAAAAACGTTGAATAGGCCTATGTAGGACAAAACGAACAAAATAAGTAAACAAGACTCCTGATGCAGGAACAAACACTAATTTTAATTAAACTCTATTAAACTAAAAAATCAACTTTTTACAATTATCAAAACAACAAAAATCTAGATTTATCGTTCACCTTAAATCGCTTATCTCAATGCTATAAGAGAATGCTTGGCTGATCGAACGGCGTAATATATGTTATTGAGTACAAGAGCCTCAGATATTATTTAATGTACAATGATAGTAAAACGAACGAACACGTTATGGGCTATGCGCCATCCCAGATTATTTGTAATAGATGCGAATAAATGAGATAAGCTATATCAAAATCTGCAGCAATTTACCCCTCTACCTGCAGTTGAATAATGGAAGGTGAAAGACATCGTCACATAAAGGGAGATAACTCCAGGCACCGGATTTGTTGTGATTACAAGCGTCTGGTCCGTCATTCATAATTCAGCCGTCGTCCATTAGAGAATATCCGCGTCCATAATCCAAAGACCTATTCCAAAGACCTAATGGATAGATGCTAAAAATGCAGGTAATTAACTAACAGAAACTGCATAGGAGAAATGTCGCTGATGAGTGAGTTGAACATGAACACACTTTAACTATGAAATGTGTACTTTCTTTCACGATCACGACCATTTGAGGTTCCACGCTGTGTTGCTAGTCAGTCTTCAGTGAGTTAGCATAATACTACAGTGACCCACATTGGGCATCTCCACTGTCAATACAGGGAGATAACTTGAAGGGTGGTTGCCAAATGCGCCCTCTATCATATTACTTTGTATGGTTACGAATCTCCATTCATCTCATTGCATATCTTCGGACATTGACCAGGGTCCTGTAATCCAATGAAACGCGATAAACAATAACCAATATAAATGTGACCAATTGCCAAAACGATCACGTCAGCTGATAATAATCATTAACCAGATTTCGATATATCTACTGTATGGCAACATTGCTAACCCAATGACCAACTGATACATGTATTCATGTTTTCAAATGTTCATATTGTTCAGTAAATACTGTACACAAACTATACAAACCTGTGGATTGCTGTTACGATCACTATCTACTAGCATCATTCCATCATTAGAGACCGGACCAAAGATTAATTCTGCTTATACCTTTGCATTTCGTATGATTGTATACTGTATCTGAGGGGTTCTATCTGAGTTGGTCACTCTGGGATTTGCCACATGTTTGAATACAAAGCCTAGAATCACTGTAACATATTGTACAGACATTTTGGGAGTGAAGAGATGTCCTGGCCCGTCCTCAGTCGAACTGACACATCTGCAAATTTGAAGTTATACACAGCTACAGCAGGAGTGAGTGGCTCGGACAGGTCAATATCACGGAAGGTGTGGAGAACACGATCCTGTGTACAGTCCACTATGGTGAAGGTTTGTTTGGAACAGTCAAGATAAAACCCCAGACGTACAGTTCCTTCGTGAGTGTTAACGTCTGGATATGCAGAAGATGCAAACACATTATTATGCCGACAGAAGAATCTGTGAGGAAATCCCTGTTCTGTTATTCCCCAGGAACCACTCGTTATACCCAGATAAAAAGGCGGTGGTTCACTCTGATATAATACACCCGCTGAATACACTAGTAAGTTAGGTTTCGCCAGGTCCATCTTCACAGTGGATGAGACATCTATCTCCCAGTACACTCTCCTTTCCATATAGGATTGGTCAGCCAATGCTCCATAGAAATGTCCCTTTTCTCCACATTGTCGCACATTCACCAATAGTTTGCCATTATCCTGCACAGATACAGAATCGTGCATCTCTTTGTTCAGAAAGAATCCTGGACACTGAATCGGCTGATGAATAATCCTGTACTCCACGGTCTGCTCATCTTTCTTGTCCAACAGATAAAACAGTTCATCAGAATGACCGTTGATGCTGATCACATCTTCTACTTCCTTCTTGCTGTGTTTAAAGGATTGAAGGACATCACCTGTCGTATTGATTAATTTGCCCGTTCTCTCCACCATTCCTTCCGATACCAGGAGATACTGAATGCTGTCTGTTTGACTGTTAAGGTCGGTGGCTGATTCCATACAAGCCGCCAACTCGTCAATTTGTGCCCCCAGTCGCTTCATTTCTTCATCCGTCTGACTGTACAGGCTTGCCCGTTTCTCACTGATAGCTTCCAGACAACCTAACTTCCAGTTTTCTAGAGCTTTGAGAGTGTCTTGATATTTGGTCTCAACCTCAGCAGCTTGGTTATTGAAACAGTTCTTGATATTGTCCTCTACACTGGAGAGATCCACGACACATTGTTGTAACTCTTGTTGTAATTCCCTCAGGTGGTCTGTCTTAAGAGCCAGGCGATCCTTTTCTTCGTTGTATACTGAGTCTGGTTTCTTCAGATCATGTCCTTTATGATTCTCCAGACAACACGGAAAACAGCAAAGATTTCGGCAATCCTCACAAAACACCTTGAGGGGTTCACCATGTTCTTCGCACACGGGGAGAGAAGAGTATTTCTCAACCCCAACCAAACTGTGTTTTGAGAATGGCCCACGCATTGGGTGCAACGCCGTGAGACAATCTTGACAGTACAGACATTTACAGGTCACACAACCCTTGATTGCAGGTTTTGGTTGGCCACCTTCACACATGGAGCACTTGGGTGAAGCATCCTTCCTGATTTCTGTGTGATACTTCTGCACTATATTGGAGATGGTGAAATGAACTGGCAGCTTAGAGACAATTTCACAGTCAAGTTTTACAGGCTTTCTGCAAACGGGACAGGACACCGTCTTGGGGCCAGGTGTATCAGAAGGTTTAAAAGGTATCGATAATTGCTCGCTATTACAGTCGGCGTCCTCGATGTCTGATGTGTCCGAGCTGACATACACTTGGAGACACCCCCTACAGAAGCTGTGTTGACAAGGCAGCTGGACCGGGTCTGTATATATCTCTGTACAAATATGGCAAGTTAACTCTTCCTCAAAAGCCTTTGGTAGATTCTCAGCCATCGTCTGATACAAACCTTTAACTTGATTAATACAGTTGCTGTGGAACTATGGGTGAGATGACGCTGCAAAACAATTTCAAATAAATGGTTTTAGAAGGTCTCCATGATCACTGTGACCTCTCCAATTTAAAATAAAATACAGTGATCAGTTCAGATTAATTAGAAGGAATTAGTCTAAATTCTTCATGTCCGTTACTCATACTTCCGAATCGAGAAATTTACATTCCGATTAACGTATCGCATATGCATCAGATGCACCGTCGTAAACAATATAATTTCTGTGTCAATATACCCGATACATAACACCATGAACGATGCACCGGGGCTATTTTCACGGTTAAGTGGTCTCAATTTCACCGTAACTTTTTTGAATGGTCAGCAGCACAATATTCTGTCAGACTAACTTAGAACGTAGTCCTTTAATTAATATAAAACAACTGCGGCTATAGAGGTTATACAGCTACGTGCTGCTACGTACACCAGCGTCACACATACTGGAAGCAATCTGGACTGCGCCACCCAACTCCCCACCCTGTGGTCGGTTCCATCTCGACCCAAGAGTGCATCAACATCACCAAATTAGTACCCAACAAATACATGCAATTACAATAGGGTTATTCTTTTCTCCATGGTTAAAGTGAATATGTACACCCAAAGTTTTGATCACTTATGTCGGTGAATAGCCTCAAGCTAAAGTTTTCTTGTGTAACTGACGGACTACGAATAAATCTTGTCTTACCGTCTTACACATGCCTCGAGAACAATAGGTGTGTTATCTTCCGGGAGTTGAGGCAGTAGGCTTAATGAAATTGATCACAATCTGCATTTTTATGCGGTGATTATAGCATGAAGCAGAATTTTCCTTTTTCAGGTTTTCTGGTTTAGGTTCCCTTGACTTTTGACCTTGTATCCTCAAAATAAATAGCCCATGGGTAAGGTATACCTAACGTTTTCAATCAATTTACCACATGGAACAGGGGATTTTCTGACCTAATCTTTGACTTGTTTACCTTAAATTAAAATTGGAGTTTTCTTTGTCACATGTACAAGATTTGCTCCAAGGACGAGATTTGCCCAAAAGTTCAATAGTAATTCATGACCTGGAACTGAAGATATCGTGAGGACAAGAAAAGGTAAGACAGACGGACAGGCGACCTCTTATATACCTGCTGAACATTGTGTAGTCTAGATGTTTTATATACGCATGATATCTGTGTGTATGTACCCATGAATTATAATATGATAATATTACAGAACTGAAAAGTCTATTTCAAGGTATTTTTATAGAATTTTCTTGAATTAAAATTAGAAGCGAAGATGAGGCCACCTCACCTGGCTAAGATACAATATACATTTTTGTGTAACTCGAAACTGAAACTACATTCGTTTCGTCCTATGACATATCAAACGTTACCTGAAAACGGATACTTACAGCACAACCCGACTGAGTTACCGCGGTTCCAGTTCACAAAAACTGATGTAACACGCAATAGCCGTACAAAAAAATATATATAACTCGAACACAGCAAAAACCACTTCCGTGAAAAGTTCAATCACGCGCCACAACAGATTATTGTCGGGTGCGGGTATCTCACGTAAATGATACGGAAACGAAATACGGAACTCAGCTCTTGTATATTTATATTATTTTATAGGCTAGTAAAGGTCACATGTAACTGTACTATCACAGTTCCCCGTTGAACGTTTACTCAGCTCCCCAGTCGGTGTCAGATCTTGGAATTGCATGAGAATAATTATCGAGTAATTATTCACAAACATCTTCAGTAGGAATTCACAGCATCATTGAAGTTACGAATTCATTTGGTAAAAGTCATATTGATTCGTGCTGTCTTCTGATTTCATAAAGCATATGGTCAGAATATGCAAATGAGGTTTCATGGTGCCATAGATGGAACTTTTTTCATCAAAAGTGGAAATTAACCGCTTTGGGCATTTTCACAAAATAAACACCATTCCTTTCAGAATTTTGAAGTCTGTCTCAATCTGGAATAGCAGTTGTTGGGAATTTGAGTTTTCAGTGTACGACTATTATAATTGGTGCTACTCTCGTACGTAAGAGGTCTTTCGATTATTGATGTACAACTTCTTAAAAATGGTGATCCTCAATTAAAATATAGCCCCAAAGGAATATGATGTTCCGGTATAGGTCACAAACACAAAAAACGACCTTACTGAATCGTATACCATCAGAAAATTTTATACCCTAATATTCCCCATGACTTTGTCCAGCTAGGACGGACAGAATTAAGGTTATTCCGCCTGACACAATGGCAGCGTATTTTTCGGGGTGGGGGGAGGGGGGGTTGTGCTTATTTTGATAGTTTCGAGAGTTAAATATTATAGAAACATTTTAATATATATCACAAACCATTTTTCACTCAGTCAGGTGTAATGGTCAAGTCATCCTGATTACCATCTCTAAACCAAAAAGTTCAATGGTGGTTTGTGACTTACAAATAGGCAGATTCCAATGCTATGGTTGTGGTCAAACCAGGAACACATGATCATATACAAACGCAAATATAACGGCCATGCTTCAACAACTTCGAAAGTTAACGACGGTCAGATTAGGGTTCCAAGGCCTTCGAGCAGTGAGCAACTTATTATAATATCTCCCTTTATAAGGATATTGTTTGGGTTTTGCTTAGTTACTGACGTTTGCTATAATGCACATAATTATATCCACAGACAGACGAGGTGACTTATTACTCCCTCCCTCACCTCTCCCATTGTCGAAAATAAAATGCATTTTTTACAGCTATCTTGCATCATATTTCCAATCAGCAACTGATCAATACGACTGCATGGAGATATTTGCCAAACCAAAACATTCTTAGGTTATAATTAGTACAATTTGTGAACATATTGCACCAATTTATTATGGAGGTGGTGTCATCAATGGGTATGCCCGAATAAATGTGTTCATGTCACGGAGATTATCGACAAACGGCTTGCCAATAGCTGTACTGACTCACCAACTCAATTCTGCACCAACTCTACTATGTACCGCTATATGAAATTCACGAATTGTTCAGCAGCCCTATCTACAACCAGGGAAGCAGCGTTGGTTAGTGAGGTGGCGTAGCAAAACGATCCTGACACGCTGGTCCAAAGCACCAAACTTGGCACATGCGTCATTTAAGGCATACAGAGCAATATCAGAAGGGGTGCCCCTTGCTCCGGGCCGTGTGAAGCCCTCTTCTGTATAGAGGGCTTCTAAGGGAAAATATCATTGAAAAAAGTTAGCTTCCCAATAGCTTCATGATTTTCGATATCCTTGAAGCTAGGAAGCTGAAATTTGCCACACCACATCTTTGGTTCCAACGTTAAAAAAATGTAACAAAATCGTAGATGGTCTCTTTGACGATGTCACAGTGACGTCATATTATAAAAATAAGCCATTTTATTGACGATTTTTAGGATCGATTTTTCAAATTTTTCATTTGTGCAATTTCTTTCGCTTAAACTGTCTTATAAATTAGTAAATAATCATCTGATGTGATATAAAATATTATTGGGCACTTTTACGCAGAAAAACACACAAATTTTGAAAAACACAACTTTCCAGCTATACACCACCATGTCGTCCATTCTGAATTTACCCATGATGCTTTTCTCCAAGGATTAAGTAGCTGTAATATCATTTCTTATAACAACACAAAGCGCCAGCTCCAAGCAATTGCGAGCAGCAGAGAAAAGTTCATTGGGAAGGGCGGGAGGCGCGGGTGGAGCTGAATCCACCAATAACAATTGAACACAGGAACCTCTCTGTTCAATATCATGATCATTTCTCTGATCGTGTACATGCATAACCGGCATATAATTGGCGTAGTGCACGAGTGCTGAACCATGCAATGTAAATGTAATGGTCTTAAATGTAGTTTTAAGTTCTCTGACCTGAAGTTTTCTGACCTGAAACCGTCCTATGCACTCCCAATCATGTCAATAGCGATGGATAAAAGTACACGTGTTATTTTAATGTTAATTTCATGTTCCTGTCCCTCAATGGGCGTTAAATGCACTTTCCCGTCCTTTTCCTGTGTTTATTTATTCTCTAAGATCCCTATAGCTATCCTGAAAGAGTTTGACAGACTTTTGACCAAAAGATCTCTGTTAACTATCCTGACGTAATCTCACTGCCTTCCAGAAAGAAAATCCCCGCATCTAACAGGCGTAAGAGGCTCTTTAGTGATTTTACTTCATCTCGACGTCGCTCCCATATGCCAGCTTTTCAACACGCAAAATCAAAAATATAGATGGCAAACCCCACACAGCGTACATAAATATATTTTGAAATACAAAACATGCGAACTATGTCGAGATTTGCATCTTTCTGTTCTACCTTTTTCCAGATGGAAAGCTGAATTGTCAAGTTTCACATGGATAAGGGGCAATTATTCCCTTTTACACAGACGGTTATTTAAACCTAATTGGTATAGGTGGTGTCCCCCCCGCCACTTTCCTTCCCAGAGAACTTTTTTTCCTGGTGTTGCAAAATGAAGAAATGTTGAGAGCTGTAACTTAGCGCAGTTATAGCTGATGATATTGGGGTTATTTTGGGCCTGTCGCATCAAACTCAGAGAAGAGCATCAGGAGTAAAATAAAAATGGATGACATTGGGGTGTAACTCAGGCCCGTAGCCAGGGGGGGGGGGGGTATTTTGGGTTCGGGAAAACCCCCCTTTCGGAAATATTATATATTTTTCCCATATAAATGCCCTTTTCAAACTAAAGCGAACCCCCTATTTGCCCTTTTGCCCCATACAGCGAACCCCCTGATGTGCCATTTTGGTGTGAAGGCGAACCACCCCTCAGTAAATCCTGACTACGGCCGTGTAACTGAAAATTGAATTGAATTGAATTGAATTGAATTTTATTGACCAACTAGTATAAATAATCATTTTATGCATACAGATATATATTAGTAATAATATGACAGACAATAGACAGCTGATATATTGTTGGCGGGAATAAAGCCCCAGGGGGCTTGTTCTATCCCAAAGAAAATTAAGAATAAAGTTTGAATGTACGAGACAATATAGCTGGTGAAATCAACATATTAGCAGACATATATTGGGCGTATGACATATTAAAGATACAGTATTGTGAAGCCAGTTAATTTTCAAGAAGGTATGATTTTAACTTTGATTTGAATAAGGATAAGGACTTGACGGTTTTAAGGGTGGAGGATAATTTGTTCCATTCCCGAGGTCCTGTTATTTTGATGGTATGGTAAGACAGGTTGGTCTTGTAGAAAGGTCTATACAAGTTTACCTGCTGGTTTCTTGTCGGGTAGCAGTGAACATCAGATAATTTTCTAAAATAGTCCCGGAAGCGTATTAGAATAAGTTCAGGATGATATAAAAAAAATTGGATCATAATTGAACATGCGTATACATTCAACTTGATAAGCGGTAGTATTTTCAGTGCCATAAATAAGGGTTGTGTATGATCAAGCTTTTTGGATAAAGTGATGACGCGCAATACACGTTTCTGGAGTGGGATTAAAGGATTCAGGTGAGTGATGTAGGTGTTACCCCATAGGATGTTGCAGTAGGATAAATAGGGAAATATCATGGAGTAATACAAAATGTAAAGTGTTTTCTTATTCACGAACCCTTTTATGTAATTTATTATTCCTGTGTTTCTGGCAACTTTTTTGCAGATGTAATCAATATGGGTTGTCCAGTTTAGTCTGTTATTGAAAAATATTCCAAGAAATTTAAAATGGTTGACGATTCCAATCTCTTCTCCAGATATTAATAAGCGTGGTAAACGACTGGATCGTTCTTTTTTGTTGGGTTTGATTATCATATATTTGGTTTTCTTGCTATTTAGTGATAGTCGATTAGAACAGAACCAAGTGTTAAGTTTGTCTAGTTCCTGTGACATAATGTTGATAGATTCATCTACGTGTTCTGATGAATAAACAACGCTTGTGTCATCGGAAAAAAGGATAATTTGAAGCAGGTCAGTGGCGTTATTGATGTCGTTTATATATAATAAAAAGAGAAGAGGACCAAGAATTGATCCCTGAGGAACGCCACAGGTGATATTCTTAGGAGAGGACAGTATACTATTATATGAAACACATTGTAATCTATTTGTGAGATAACTCTTCAACCAGTTGGTTGATGAGTCTCGGAAGCCATAATGATACAGTTTGACAGTGTCAAATGCTTTGGAAAGGTCTAAAAATGTAACAACACTGTAGTCTTTAGCCTCTTTTGCTGCAACCAGCATATCATATAGGGAAATGGCTGCAAGAGAAGTAGAGTGGTTTGATCTAAATCCATATTGTTTTTCGGGTAGTATATTGTTTGATTCTAAAAAGTCGATCATCATGGTTACTGAGATTTTCTCGAGTACTTTGCTGAAACAAGGTAAAACGGAGATTGGTCTATAGTTGGCAAATATCATAGGGTGTCCAGATTTAAAAATTGGTGTCACCTTGGCGGATTTAAAATCACGTGGTACAATACCAGATCTGAAAGACAAGTTTACAATATGTGCGAGAGGGGCAGAAATAGAGTCCCCTACTACTTTGACCAACGACGTGGAAATGCCGTCAAGCCCAGATGCAGATGATTTCAGAGACATAATTACATTAAGAACATCACTTGGGGATACAGTTGAGAAACTAAAATGTTCTCGATTGGAAGGGCCTAAGTAATCTCTAAAGTTTGGAGCAACATTAGGTATTTCACTGTCTAGGTTGGATGCAACTGTACTGAAGTAATGGTTGAATTTATCTACAATTTCTTGATTACCAGTGATCTCCTTCCCGTCAATATAAAAGGAGTTTGATGATGCTGAATCTTTCTTGCGATTTAAGAGTTGATTTAAGATTTTCCATGTGCCTTTAATATCCTGGTTAGACTCATTAAATTTGGTTTCAAAATAATTCTTTTTAGATAAGCGGATTGTATGGTTCAATTTATTTCTGTATGTTCTGTAGTTTTTGTGGGTTATTTCATTTTGGTAAGATAGGAAAAGGATGTGTTCGCTTTAGATGGATTTCCCCCCCCCCCCCTTCAGTGTCGCTCTCTGTTGCCCTATTGTCTCACTCCGAGCTAATCGGTATACTGTGACGTAATGATCAGGTATTTTCCAATCTTATGCATCCCGGCGAGGCCAGTCTAATGGAAATTTCTGGTTCATATTCTCATAATTACCGTATATATTTCATGAACGACCCAACTTTGTAAAAACAATAATCAGTTATATTAATATATAAACCTACACGAAAACTGCCAACTCTCTGACATAGTTCAGCGAACAATAAGTATAGAAGTAACTGGGAAAAAAAATATTGGTACAAGCATAATCACTTGTGGAGGCAAACGTCACCACTTGTTGAGGATCCTTAAATATAGAGAATATAAATAAGTTGCAAAACTGTGAATAAATACATCAGCGGCAAAATGAGAAAAAAATATAGCCATATTGTAGCGACGAAACATTGCAGAATAGCTGTAACTGCTGTAAACCAGGAATTTCCGTTTTTGGCCTACATTAATTTTTGGTTTTACAATAAAACTGTTTCGTTTATGTTACAACATTTACCTTTCCGCTACCATCAGATACTCTGATGTAGATGTTATATATATATATGTGTGTAACAATTAATGCTTTGATCTACTGGATCTTCACAATATTCAACTACTGAACAAGTTGTGTGGCTGTGTGTGTGTGTGCAAATCTATTCATGAATTATAATAACATAAGCGATTATTCACGTTAGCGGTTCGCTGTCTTTATTCCACGTCACTATTGCACTTTAATGTCCAAAATCATGATGAAAAAAAAAGATAAAAATGAAAACAAAACTTTTATAATTTGAAATTTCGAACCAAAAAGTTGGCGTTTATTTAATCTGTAGTCCAACACTCTCACCATTCGACCATACAGCTTGTTATAATTTCATTTGCAGGAATCATGTGTCGAATGGCGGTGAACTACACCCTTACAGAGCATTCGGTATTTTCTCTCTCAAGTTAATAACTTTTGAAGTAAACACGAGGAAGTTATATTTTCGGGGTTTTTAACGCAACGCACTAAGGAAAAAATTAGTCAAACCGAACATCTCCATTTTGTTATCATCGTATTTCTTCAAAATTAATGTTTTTCTTCGTAAAAGTATTCAAAAGTATTTTATCTCAAATAAGATGATTATTTACTAAATTACCAGGCAGTTTCAGCGAGGAAAATTGCATAAATAAAAATCTGGAAAAATCGGCCCAAAAAATCGTCCACAAAATGGCTTATTTTGAAATACGTTGGTTGGTTGTTTGAAAGTTAACGTCGCACCTAACCTTATTGGTCACACGGCGAGGATGACCCAAAGAATCATACCCTAGCAAAACCCTAACTCTAACAAAAGCCTAACCAAAACTACAAAAAAAAATGAATTTCGAATTTTGAAAATTAGGATCTACAGACACTGGTGATCACAATGGATCGTCAGAGAGCCTAATTTGTTTGGCACTTTAATCTACCTTCTGTGCCAGACAAACATGGTATTGTAAACCATGCTGTTCTAAGCTGGAGGGCCTTTTGGAATACGATGTCACTGTCATGTCATCATGACCGCCAGTAGTATACAAAGAGGATTTCGACGTCCCTTGGCCACACTGCGCATGCACAGAAAACAAAAATGGGGAGGTCATGGGGATGTGTGCGCAGGAGTGTTTTGCGCAAGTATGACGTCACTTCCGGTCTGAGTGAATGGGGCATGACCTTGGGGAATATATTCCTCCGCGGAGATGCGGTCTGGTGGTGATGCGGTCTGCCTCCGCGGACAGAAAGTAGTCCCATATACGTGGGGGGGGGGGGGCGGGGGGAAATTCTCCAGACTTCAAATACGCTGCATGGACCGATTGGGTCGAGTGAGGTATCCCCCGCTCCTCCAGGGCTATCCAGTCATGGGTGTTTTCACAGAAATAAATAAATAAATAGAAAGCGGAACACGGACTCGTACAATTATATGTATTATACAATATACGGGGAAATGCCTGTATGGGTATATCCCCATAGTGGCTATGGGGGAATAGGTCCAACCTGGGAAATTTTTTGTGGGCTTTACTATGGGATGTTTGGTCTTGTTTTTCTCGTTTCGAGAAAAACACGATGGGAGCTAAGGGGTGAAACTTTTTGAAAAGTAAGGGGTAGGTCTGTATATAGTTCCATACTGGCTATGGGGGATAGGTCCATACTGGGTGGACGTTTTGGGGTCTAGGTGAGCCCCTAGTGGTCCTATGGTGTCGTATGAGATCTTATTTTGAAGCTCTTGTGGAGGAGCACCCGACTGGACTAATGAATCGTCCGTTTTCAAAATTGTGCGCAGGCGACTACAAGATGACACCCCACTATGGGTCCGAATGGAGGTGTCAAAGTGAAGCTTGTGTGGGGTAGATTCAGAATGGTGTGTTTTAATTGCAAGTCGCGTCAATCTGCGCTTGCGCAGTTGGGTGTAGTAAGTAAAGTGGCCATTTTGGGGGTGCGTGGAAGTGTGTTTGGGGTAGACAGGGACCATCCTTGGTCCAAATGCGTCGTGTGGGGTGTCATTTTGTAGCTCTCGGGATGTAGACCCCAATTTGAGGGTTGTCTACAGCATCTGTGACGTCATCAGAAGGAGTAGTAGCGAAAGTGGTCATTTTGGGGGTGCGTGAAGGAAGGTGTTTGGAGTAGAGATGGACCACTATTGGTCTCAATGCGTCCTGGGAGGTGTCATTTCGTAGCTCTCGGGGTGTAGACCCCGATTTGAGGCATGTCCGCGTCATCTGTAACGTCATCCGTGACGTCATCAGTACGAGTAGTAGCGCAAGTGGGCATTTTGGGGGTGCGTGGAGGAGTGTTTGGGGTAGAGAGGGACCATCCTTGGTCCGAATGCGTTGTGTGGGGTGTCATTTTGTAGCTCTCGGGGTGTAGACCCCAATTTGAGGGTTGCCCACAGCATTTGTGACGTCAGCGGTGACGTCATCAGTAGGAGATGTAGCGAAAGTTGTCATTTTGGGGCAGTGAAGGAAGGTATTTGGAGTAGAGATGGACCACTATTGGTCCGAATGCGTCCTGGGAGGTGTCATTTTAGAGCTCTCGGGGTGTAGACCCCGATTTGAGGCATGTCCGCGTCATCTGTAACGTCATCGGTGACGTCATCAGTACGAGTATTAGCGAAAGTGGGCATTTTGGGGGTGCGTGGAGGTGTGTTTGGGGTAGAGAGCGACCATCCTTGGTCCGAATGCGTCGTGTGTGGGGTCATTTTGTAGCTCTCGGGATGTAGACCCCGATATGAGGGCTGTCCACAGCATCTGTGACATCATCGGTGACGTCATCAGTAGGAGTTGTAGCGAAAGTGTGCATTTTGGGGGTGCATGGAGGTGTGTTTGGGGTAGAGAGGGACCATCCTTGGTCCGAATGCGTCGTGTGTGGTGTCATTTTGTAGCTCTCGGGGTGTAGACCCCGAGTTGATGGCTGTCCACAGAATCTGTGACGTCATCGGTGACGTCATCAGTAGGAGTTGTAGCGAAAGTGGTCGTTTTGGGGCAGCGAAGGAAGGTATTTGGTGTAGAGATGGACCATCCTTGGTCCGAATGCGTCGTGAGAGGTGTCATTTTGTAGCTCTCCGAGTGTAGACCCCGATTTGGGGGCTGTCCATGTCATCTGTGACGTCATTGGTGACGCCATCAGTAGGAGTAGTAGCGAAAGTGGGCATTTTGGGGCAGTGAAGGAAGGTATTTGAGGTAGAAATGGACCATCCTTGGTCCGAATACATCGTGCGGGGTGTCATATTGTAGTTCTCTGCATGTAGACGCGGTCTAAGGCGCCAGTCCTAAGTACTGGTCTGCGCCTTGCAGGGCGTGGGTTCGAATCCTACTCCTGACACATGAGTTTTTTGTATACACCTTTTGTATTATACCATATCTGTCCTGAATGTGCTGTATTATACCATATCTGTCCTGTGTTACACAAAAAACCACGGTATGAGCGACACCTTCTCACTAAGAGGCACTCAAGAGGGTCAGACCTAGTGACGATGAGCCCGGGGAGACGAATGCCACTGGTGATGCGATCACGGAGAGCCCCCCAATACCCACAGTTCAGAAGAGCCTAGATCTATATCCAGCCGGTCCCTAGCATTACTGTTCCCAGTCATACGCCTGACACCAACGAACATTTTCTGGACGAACCCACAAATGGTCCTAGCGAATACAGGAGGCCCATCCAGTGAGTGACATCTATCAGCGCCATTGGCACATGATACGGCACTGTTTCCACCTACATCGCCCTATTCAAGATATCTACAATTTCCGACTGGCTGGCCTCGCTACGTGAAAGCCATCTTCAATGACCAAGCTACGTCCTTCAAATTAAATCTGGCGTTTGGTTATGTGCTGCAGCATAAGGAGACAGACCAAGTCCGATATTTTTACCCGAGCAATAACATCCGGGTATTTGACCAACCGTTTACCATCATTAGTCCGTGCTGGACCAAGTGGATCAATTGGATATCTTGGGATGGGCCTATGAACAGCGCCCCAATATCAAGTGGATAGTGGAGAGGGTCATCAATGTCACGTTTTTCGTGACCAAATTACAGAATCTTCCCATCGGATGAATGTATTCACCCATGCACTGATAGATACTCAGAACACGCAAATACTATCTGAGGATATGTTGCCTCAACGGTATCCTGGCCTGTCCGATGACGATTAGAACAAACGGTTCAGAGCGAACATGGCCGAAGATGGAACTTTCTGAAATGGCGGCTTCTGATTGGACAAGAGCAGCCGAGAATACATCTAACGGACAAGAACGAATATGACAGATGCAGCACCAAATGACTGCCTCTGATTGGACAAGAGGCTACTTGTATTGTAAACATACCCAACGTGGCTACCCCAGCTTGGGTATGATGTACTGGAGGGGATAATGAAATGATTGACCTGTCATCCTTGTTCTTGTTGTTCTCTCACCGGTCTACATCATGCGGCATTGTACAGAGTACATGTTCATTGAGAGAGAGAGAGAATTAAGTTTTAACGTCGCATTCCGCAATATTTCAGCTATATAGCGATATGGACAAAGAGTATGTACATAGATTTGAACAGAGTATGCATACATGGACGTGAACAGAGTACATGTAGAATGACATGCACAGAGTATATTTACATGGACAATGAACATGTATATTGACAGAGTACATGTGCATGAACAGATTACATGTACAGATAAATAGTACATGTACAAGCACATAGTACATGTGCATGGATATATGCACAGAATACATGGACATGCGCAGAGTACATGTACATTAAATACAGGGAAGATATTGTCTAATACAGGACAGATATGGTATAATACAGGAAAGATATGGCATAATACAGCACAGATTCGGTATAATACTGGACAAATATGATACAATACTGCACAAATATGGTATAATGCAGCACAGATATGGTATAATACAGGACAGATATTGTATCATACAGGACAGATATGGTATAATACAGCACAGATATGGTATAATGCGGGATAGATATGGTATAATTTAGGACAACTATTGTATAATACAGAACATATATGATGCAATACAGAACATATATTGTAAACACAGGAGAGATATGGTATATTATCATATCTCAGAGAAGCATGTAGACTTTTGATTGGCTGACAGACCTCATGTGTGATGCTGTATTGTCAACTTGCTGGTCGAATATATATCGTATACCCCCGTCGCCAAGGGCAACGAACAGGTGTTCACTAGATTCCATCGTCTGCTAAACAAAATGGCTGAATCAGGCAAACGTTTCGCGTCTCACACGGACGATGAAGTTGTTGAAAAGCGGGCTAATATTATTCCCAGCAACACAAAAAAATCGAACAAAGCGTCCGCCAGAACTTTGAAGTATTACCTGAAAGAGAAGGGACAGAGTGAAGAATTCGAAGGATTCTCGGCCGAGAGGTTAGCAGAGGTACTCAGTCATTTTTATGTGGATGCCCGAAAACAAGACGGAGAATTGTACAAAACAGCCACTCTCAAAAACTTTCGACATTCTCCGAATCGTTACCTGAAGGCCCCACCGTATTTGAACACTTTTGATTTGATTAGAAATTCGGAGTTTAATGAAGCCAACGAGTGCTTCAAAACCGCACTTGCAGAGTTGAAGGCATCTGGAAAAGGCGACACCGATCATTATGAGCCCATAAACGAGTCCGATCGTTGTAAACTCTACAAGTCTGTTCTCATGTCCCCAAAAACCCCAACTGGGCTTGCAAATAAAGTTCAGTTCGATGTACGTCTGTTCTTCTTTAGAAGGGGAGTGGAGAATATGGAAAAGATGACAAAAACACATTCATCATCAAGCGGGACCCGAAAACTGGGCAGAGGTATGTGAAAAAAAGGAGGATGAACTCACAAAAAATCGCCGGGCCCAGCAAAAAGAGGGTGTTACCGGATTCATGCCTGAAGAAGAAGGTTCCCCGTTCTGTCCTGTTGCTTCATTCGAAAGTTATATCTCCAAACTCCATCCGAAATGTGATCGCTTGTGGCAGTACCCGGTTGATAGTTTCCTCGACGACGATAAAGTTTGGTATTATAACAAACCTATTGGGAAACACCGCTTGGCAGCCTTCATGACCAACCTGGGCACTCGTCTGAAACTTTCTGAACCATACACTAACCACAGTATACGAGCAACCGGCATCACCATCCTTGGTAGAAACAACTATTCAGCATCTCAAATAATGGCTGTCACAGGTCACAGATCTGTCTCGTCGCTGTCGATTTACCAGCGAGTAAGTGATGGCGAGAAACTGCAAATGGGCCACACGGTTGCGTCAGTAGCCTTTCCTGACACGATGGGTTCAACCCGAAAGACGAATACCGGTACGCATACACTTCCAGTAAATGTTCTTGTCAAACCCCATCCAGCAGAAACTGTGACATCATCTTCTCAGTACCCTGCACCCACGTCAAATGATGCCACGTCGGCCGTGTTACACACCCAGGATGTACGAGCAGAAGGCCATGCCGACGACTTTGATTTTGATCTTAATCAGCTGTTTTGTGAATTCGACAGCACCGCTGTCCCGCCCACATCGTGTGACACTCCCACAGCTATCCTGGTCGCCGCAAATCCCTCAGCGCCAATGTTCAATAACTGCACAATAAATGCAATCAACATCATCGTGCGAAAATGAAGCAAATACCTATACTTCTGCCAAATTGTGCAGGACAGTTTGATTTTTCCGATTTTTCTCTCGAACTGTAAATTTAAGTCAGTTCATGTTGGTCCTTCTCCTGTGTGATGTTATGGAAACATGACACAAGTGACACTGTCGAGTGACACGGTGTTGAATTATAGACAGAATGGAAATGTAACAGTTCACACGTGTATTTGAAACTTACATATCCACGCAACAGATGTGAATCCGGAACGGGTCTTTCGATGTATTTACTAACAAAAGGTATATAATCTAGATATTATACTCGTCGATGGCTATTAAATATTAAATATGAAATTGAGATTAAGCTTAATGTTCCAGTATTTTATACGTTTCTGATTTTCAGAATAGAACATAAGAGATGAAGCTGAATTTGAAGTTAGATTGTTCATTCTTTATCACCGAAGCCCACCGGTATTTCACACGGAAACCGGGTTCATTGTTCACGGATTACAGTATATGTTATCGTTATCTTTGCTCCTCCCTTAGTACGTTTTAAAGATGAGGATTGTAAAAATGATACATTTGTCTTTGTGTTCATTTTTTCCGGTGCATGCTGTGGATCGTTCTGAAACCAGTGCAAGTCCGATCGAAGTCCGTTCCATTATGTCGGCCTTGAAGTCCAAAGTGATTCTTAATGCTCTGAGATATGATAAATTCGTTATACATCGCCCTTCCGGGGTAATACGGGATGAGATTTGGTTTCTCTCGCCATATTTTTCCTCGGCTGCGCCTCGGAAAAATATGGTGAGAGAAACCAAATCTCATCCCGTATTACCCCGGAAGGGCGACGTATAACTAATAATGCAGCACAGATGTTGTATAGCACAGGACAGATATGGTATAATGCAGCATATTCAGGACAGATATGGTATAATACAAAAGGTGCATATACAAAAAACTCATGTGTCAGAGGTAGGATTCGAACCCATGATCTCTGTTGCGCAGACCAGCACTTAGGACTGGCGCCTTAGACCACTCGGCCATCCTGCCTTTACAGTTATAGTTCACAGTATCAAGTCATATGTAGTATTCATGCACGATGCGATCACCAAGTGTGTAGATGCGTCTACATGCAGAGAACTACAAGATGACACCCCACACGATGCATTCGGACCAAGGATGGTCCATTTCTACCCCAAATACCTTCATTCACTGCTCCAAAATGTCCACTTTCGCTACTACTCCTACTGATGACGTCACCAACGACGTCACAGATGACGCGGACATGCCTGAAATCGGATTCTACACCCCGAGAGCTACAAAACGGCGCATTCGGAACAAGGATGGTCCATTTCTACCCCAAATGCCTTCCTTCACTGCCCCAAAATGCCCACTTTCGCTACTACTCCTACTGATGACGTCGCCAATGACGTCACAGATGACATGGACAGCCCTCAAATCGGGGTCTACATCCCGAGAGCTTCAAAATGACACCTCCCACGACGCATTCGGACCAAGGGTGGTCCATCTCTACACCAAATGCCTTCCTTCACTGCCCCAAAATGCCCACTTTCGCTGCTACTCGTACTGATGACGTCACCGATGACGTCACAGATGACAAGGGCAGCCCTTAAATCGGGGTCTACACCCCGAGAGCTACAAAATGACACCTCCCAGGACGCATTCGGACCAATAGTGGTCCATCTCTACTCTAAATACCTTCTTTCACTGCAACAAAACGACCACTTTCGCTACTACTACTGACGTCACCGATGACGTCACAGATGCTGGGGACAGCCCTCAAATCGGGGTCTACACACCGAGAACTACAAAATGAAACCCCACACGACGCATTCGGACCAATTATGGTTCCTTTCTATCCCAAACAAACCTCCACGCACCCCCAAAACGCCCACTTTCTGTACTAGTCGTACTGATTACGTCACCGATGACGTTACAGATGACGGGTACATGCCTCAAATCGGGATCTACACCCCGAGAGCTATAAAATGACACTTCCCAGGACGCGTTCGGACCAATAGTGGTCCATCTCTACTCCAAATACCTTCCTTCACTGCCCCAAAATGACCACTTTCGCTACTACTCCTGCTGATGACGTCACCGATGACGTCACATATGCTGTGGACAGCCCTCACATCGGAGTCTACACCCCGAGAGCTACAAAATGACACCCCAAACGACGCATTCGGACCAAGGTTGGTCTCTTTCTACCCCAAACACACCTCCACGCACCCCCAAAATGGTCACTTTACTTACTACACCCAACTGCGCATGCGCAGATTGACGCGACTTGCAATACAAAACACGCCATTCTGACTCTACCCCACACAAGCTTCACTTTGTCACCTTCCACGACCCATTCGGACCCATAGTCCATCTCTACCCCAAACACACCCCCACATGCCCCGCAAAATGCCTGCTTTCTATACTACAGCCAGATTGAGCATGCGCTAAATATTGAAAATGGACGATACGTTAGTCCAGTCGGGTGCTCCTCCACGAGAGCTTCAAAATAGGGCCTCATACGACACCATGGGACCATTAGGGGCTCACCTAGACCCCGAAACGTCCACCCAGTATCGACCTATCCCCCCATAGCCAGTATGGGACTATATGGGCCTATATACAGACCTACCCGGTACTTTTCAAAACATTTCACCGCTTAGCTCCGGGACGCCTTTCATCGTGTTTTTCTTGGCGAGACGAGAAAAACAAGACCAAACAACCCATAGTAAAGCCCACAAAAAAAATCCCAGGTTGAACCTATACCCCATAACCAGTATAGGGCTATATGGGCCTATATACAGACCTACCCGGTACTTTTCGAAAAATTTCCCCGCTTAGTTCCGGGATCCCTCCCATCGTGTTTTTCTTGGCGAGACGAGAAAAACAAGACCAAACAACCCATAGTAGAGCCCACAAAAAAAATCCCAGGTTGGACCTATATCCCCATGATAGCCAGTATGGGGCTATATGGGCCTATATAAGGACCTAGTCGGTACTTTTCAAAAGATTTCACCGCTTAGCTCCGGGACGCCTTTCATCGTGTTTTTCTTGGTGAGACGAGAAAAACAAGACCAAACAACCCATAGTAAAGCCCACAAAAAATTTCCCAGGTTGGACCTATACTCCATAGCCAGTATGGGGCTATATGGGCCTATATACAGACCTACACGGTACTTTTTGAAAGATTTCACCGCTTAGTTCCGGGATCCCTCTCATCGTGTTTTTCTTGGCGAGACGAGAAAAACAAGACCAAACAACCCATAGTAAAGCCCACAAAAAAATTCCCAGGTTGGACCTATGCCCCCATATGGGGCTATATACAGACCTACCCGGTACTTTTCGAAAAATTTCACCGCTTACCTCCGGGACCCCTCCCATCGTGTTTTTCGTGGCGAGACGAGAAAAACAAGACCAAACAACCCATAGTAACACCCACAACAAATTTCCCAGGTTGGACCTATACTCCCATAGCCAGTATGGGGATATACCCATACAGGCATTTTCCCGTATATTGTATAATACATATAATTGTACGAATCCGTGTTCCGCTTTTTATTTATTTATTTATGTATTTATTTATTTCGGTGAAAACACCCATGACTGGATAGCCCTGGAGGAGCGGGGATACCTCACTCGACCCAATCGGTCCATGCAGCGTATTTGAGGTCTGGAGAATTTCCCCCCGGCTCCCCACGTATTTGGGACTACTTTCTGCCCGCGAAGGCAGACCGCATCAACACCAGACCGCATCAACGCGGAGGAATATATCCCCCAAGGTCACGCCCCATTCACCCAGACGAGAAGTGACGTCATAAGTAGTAGTATAATAGTATTTAAAGTAACATTCATCCCTTTGCACTTAAACTTGAGGGGTAACTCGTGATTTCCCTAAATCATCCGACAGGGGGCGCCACCAGCTCAAGGCATGTACTGACATGTTATGGATTGCATCAGCCTTGGCTGTGTGCCAAGTGTTGACCACTATAGTTCGGTTAACCTTTGACCTTGTATTCTTCCGCGGTGATGCGGTCATGTCTGGCGGTGATGCGGTCGCCTCCGCGGAGAAAAAGTAGTCCCCAGAATTCAAATACGCTGCATGGTCCGATTGGGTCGTATGAGGTATCAATGTGAAGCATTCGTGAAGGGGCATCTGATGGGCTGGGTGCGGGGTTGAAATAGCGTCATTCTGCGCATGCGCGGTGGACCAAGGCTATGGAAATAGACGTTTTGGGGCTAGGGGAGCCACTATTGGTCCGATGGAGTTGAGTGAGGTATCAATATGAAGCATTCGTAAAGGGGCATCTGATGGGCTGGGTGCGGGGTTGAAATATGTCATTCTGCGCATGCGCGGTAGACCAAGGGTATGGAAATAAACGTTTTGGGATCTAGGGGACCACTATTGGGTCGATGGGGTCGAATGAGGTATTAATGTGAAGCACACATGAGGGGACATCTGACAGGACTAGTGGTTCGGGCATTGTCACCATTCTGCGCATGCGCAAACAGGGAATTGTGGGAAAAGGCTATGGAAATACACGTTTTGGGATCTAGGGGAGCCCCTAATCGGCCGATGGAGTCGTATGAGGTATCAATGTGAAGCACACATGAGGGGGCATCTGACTTGACTAGTGGCTCGGGCGTGGCCACCATTCTGCGCATGCGCAGACAGGGAATTGTGGGAAAAGGGTATGGAAATAGACGTTTTTGGATCTTGGGAAGCCCCTAGTGGGCCGATTGGGTCGAGTGAGGTATCAGTGTGAAGCACACATGAGGGGGCATCCGCCTGAGCTAGTGTCTCAGCCGTTGTCACCAGTCTGCGCATGCGCAGACAGAGAATTATGGGAAAAGGGTATGGAGATAGACGTTTTGGGATCTAGGTAAGCCCCTAGTGGACCGATTAGGTCGAATGAGGTATCAGTGTGAAGCACACACGAGGGGGCATCCGCCTGGACTAGTGTCTGGTCCGTGTTTAACATTCTGCGCATGCGCAGACAGGGAATTATGGGAAAAGGGTATGGAGATAGACGTTTTGGGATCTAGGTAAGCCCCTAGTGGGCCGATTGGGTCGAGTGAGGTATCCATGTGAAGCCTATATGAGGGGGCATCCGCATGGGCTAGTGGCTCGGGCGTTGTCACCATTCTGCGCATGCGCAGACAGGGAATTATGGGAAAAGTGTATGGAAATAGACGTTTTGGGGCCTAGGGGGGTCACTCTTGGTCCTATGGAGTCGTATGAGGTATCCATGTGAAGCATTCATGAAGGCGCAGCCGAGGGGATGGGTGACACGTGGAACTGACGTCATTCTGCGCATGCGCAGTAGACCAAGTGTATGTAAATAGACGTTTTGGGATCTAGGTGAGCCCCTAATGGGCCGATGGAGTTGTATGAGGTATCAATGTAAAGCAGTCGTGAAGGAGCATCTGCCTGGACTAGTGTATCGTCCGCGTTCAACATTTCGCCCATGCGCAGACAGGGAATTGTGGGAAAAGGGATGGAAATAGACGTTTTGGGGTTTAGGTGGGTCTGTGATCACTAGTGGTCTGTTGGAGTCGAGTGAGGTATCAATGTGAAGCACACGTGAGGGTGCATCTCAATGGGTGGGTGTGGGTAGGAATATCGTCATTCTGCGCATGCGCAGGCAGACCCTAGTATGGAAATATACATTTTGGGGCTGATGTGAACCACTAGTGGTCCAAATGGGTTGTGGGAGGTGTCAAGGTAAAGCTTTTGTCGGGTACAATCAGAATGGTGTGTTTTTTTATTGCAAGTCGAGTCAATCTGCGCATGCGCAGTTGTGTGTAGTGAGTAACGTGGCCATTTTGGGGAAGTGAAGGTAAGTATTTGGTGTAGAGATGGACCACTATTGCTCCGAATGCATCGTGTGGGGTGTCATTTTGTAGCTCTCGGGGTGTAGACCCCGATTTGTGAGCTGTCCACGTCATCTGTGATGTCATGGGTGACGTCATCATGATGCGTAGTAGCGCAAGTGAGCATTTTGGGACAGTGAAGGAAGGTGTTTGGAGTGGAGAGGGGCCATCCTTGGTCCGGATGCGTCGTGGAAAGTGTCATCTTGCAGTTCTCGGGGTGTAGACTCCATTTAGGGGATGTCCACAGCATCTGTGACGTCACCAGTGACGTCATCAGTACGAGTAGTAGCGAAGGAACATGTTTTATAATTGGCTCAGTGCCAATTTTTCCCACGATTTGCGGGATATCCACAGCATCAGTGACGTCATTGGTGACGTCATCAGTACGAGTAGTAGCGAAAGTGGGCATTTTGGGTCAGTGAAGGAAGGTATTTGGTCTAGAGATGGACCATCCATATCTGTCATGCATTATACCATATCTTTGCTGTATTATACCATATCTGTCTCGCATCATACCAAATCTGTGCTGTATTATACCACATGAATAACAACAAGTTCAGCAATGTTCATACAGTTTATTATTCCCAATGTTACATCATACCCAGGCTGGGGGAGCCGCCCTGGGTATGTTTAGTATGTTCACAGCAAAACAAATTGAAATATCAAACACCATGTTTTATTATTTAACGCACCGTCACATTAGGTACAAGTGTTTACTGAGCGCAAGTCAACGACCAGCATGTAGACATATAGAGTCTGTACGGCATGTTATGGTATTCATCAGTGCACGGGTGACGCGTTCAACCGATGGGTTGGTCGGTCAGCTTGGTCACGAAAAACGTAACATTGGTGACCCTCTCCACTATCCACTTGATGTTGGGGCGTTGTTTTTGGGTCCATTCCAAGGGATCCACGGTGTCCAGGTTCTCCCGCATCGTCTCTAGCGAGGCTCGGTTAATGATGGTAAACGGTTGGTCAAATACCCGGATGTTACTGCTCGGGTAAAAGTATCGGACTTGGTCTGTCTCCTTATGCTTCAGCACATAACCAAACGCCAGATTTAATTTGAACGACGTAGCTTGGTCTTTGAAGACGGCTTCCATGTAGCTGCGTAGACGGGCGAGGTCGGTCAGTCGGAAATTGTAGATATCTTGAATAGGGCGATGACGGTGGAAACAGTGCCGTATCATGGTCCAATGGCGCCGATAGATGTCACTCACTGGATGGGCGTCCTGTAACAGATCGCTAGAAGCATCCACTGCATCTTCCAAAAAATGTTCGATGTTTTCAGGCGTATGACTCGAAACCGTAACGCTGGGGTCCGGCTGGATATCCAGGCCCTCCTGGACTGTGGGTATAGGCGGACTCTTCATCGTCGCATCACCAGTGGCGTTCATCTCCCCGGGTTCATCTTCACTTGGTCTGACCTTCCGCGGCTCCTCTTTAGTGGAAAGTTGTCGCCCAAACCGTAGAGACGGGGCATGAATCAAACGTTGGTGCTGTCTTAACCGACTGGGTCGTTTGAAGAGTCGACCACAATCGTTACATTGTACCGTCACACCCTCGTGGAGTACCCTCTCATGACGCAGTAATTTATCCTCCCGATTGAATGACCGTGCGCAGATTATACAAATATACCGTGCATCGTTGTGGATGGAGGCCTCGTGACGTCGTACACTTTTTAGACGAATAAACTGCTTCTGGCAAGTTGTGCAAGTGAACATCTTGGTGGTTGACAGAGTGTCTGATGAAACGGCCAGGCCGCTTCCCTTTTATAGCACGCTAGCTGGTGATCTATTTTAAGCACACTCAGTTAAACTACTCCAAGTCGAGGACCGAGACTGTTGTACTGGTGTACGACTGAGCCGCATTACGTGTGTGTGTGTGTGTGTGTGTGTGTGTGTGTGTGTGTGTGTGTTTGTGTGTTTGTGAGTGTGGGCAGTGGATTTTACATCCGGGATCTTGTCAACATCCGGGTTTCCGTTCACGTGACCGGAACTGACCTTTGGCCCCTGCGCGCAATTTTTATCCGGTATTGTTTTGTCATCGCGCAGGGGCCAAAGGTCAGTTCCGGTCACGTGAACGGAAGCTTAAGTGACCTGACAGAGGTCATATGCAAATAACTAAGGTCAACAGGTGTCCAAAACACGGAGGTAAGACGAAAGCCCGGATGTAAAACCACCGTACCCGGATGGAAGACGGAGGAACGACGGCAAAAACCCACTTGGAAAACCGGATATTGACAAGATCCCGGATGTAAAATCCACAGCCCACACATACACACACATGCGCGTAATGCGGCACAGTCGTACACCAGTACACCAGTCTCGGTCCTCGACTTGGGATTGCTTAACCGAGTGTGCTTAAAATAGACCACCAGCTAGCGTGCTATAAAAGGGAAGCGGCCTGGCCGTTTCATCAGACACTCTGTCAACCACCAAGATGTTCACTTGCACAACTTGCTAGAAGCAGTTTACTCGTCTAAAAAGTGTACGACGTCACGAGGCCTGCATCCACAACGATGCACGGTATATTTGTATAATCTGCGCACGGTCATTCAATCGGGAGGATAAATTACTGCGTCATGAGAGGGTACTCCACGAGGTTGTGACGGTACAATGTAACGATTGTGGCCGACTCTTCAAACGACCCAGTCGGTTAAGACAGCACAAACGTTTGATTCATGCCCCGTCTCTACGGTTTGGGCGACAACTTTCCATTAAAGAGGAGCCGCGGAAGTTCAGACCCAGTGAAGATGAACCCGGGGAGACGAACGCCACTGGTGATGCGATGACGAAGAGCCCGCCTATATCCACAGTCCAGGAGGGCCTGGATATCCAGCCGGACCCCAGCGTTACGGTTTCGAGTCATACGCCTAACAACATCGAACATTTTCTGGAAGATGCAGTGGATGTTCCTAGCGAGCTGTTACAGGACGCCCATCCAGTGAGTGAAATCTATCGGCGCCATTGGACCATGATACGGCACTGTTTCCACCGTCATCGCCCTATTCAAGATATCTACAATTTCCGACTGACCGACCTCGCCCGTCTACGCAGCTACGTGGAAGCCATCTTCAATGACCAAGCTACGTCCTTCAAATTAAATCTGGCGTTTGGTTATGTGCTGAAGCATAAGGAGACAGACCAAGTCCGATACTTTTACCCGAGCAGTAACATCCGGGTATTTGACCAACCGTTTACCATCATTAACCGAGCCTCGCTAGAGACGATGCGGGAGAACCTGGACACCGTGGATCCCTTGGAATGGGCCCAAAAACAACGCCCCAACACCAAGTGGATAGTGGAGAGGGTCACCAATGTTACGTTTTTCGTGACCAAGCTGACCGACCAACCCATCGGTTGAACGCGTCACCCGTGCACTGATGAATACCATAACATGCCGTACAGACTCTATATGTCTACATGCTGGTCGTTGACTTGCGCTCAGTAAATACTTGTACCTAATGTGACGGTGCGTTAAATAATACAACATGGTGTTTGATATTTCAATTTGTTTTGCTATGAACATACTAAACATACCTAGGGCGGCTCCCCCAGCCTGGGTATGATGTAACATTGGGGATAATAAACTGTATGAACATTGCTGAACTTGTTGTTATTCATGTGGTATAATACAGCACAGATTTGGTATGATGCGAGACAGATATGGTATAATACAGCAAAGATATGGTATAATGCATGACAGATATGGATGGTCCATCTCTAGACCAAATACCTTCCTTCACTGACCCAAAATGCCCACTTTCGCTACTACTCGTACTGATGACGTCACCAATGACGTCACTGATGCTGTGGATATCCCGCAAATCGTGGGAAAAATTGGCACTGAGTCAATTATAAACATGTTCTTTCGCTACTACTCGTACTGATGACGTCACTGGTGACGTCACAGATGCTGTGGACATCCCCTAAATGGAGTCTACACCCCGAGAACAGCAAGATGACACTTTCCACGACGCATTCGGACCAAGGATGGCCCCTCTCCACTCCAAATACCTTCCTTCACTGTCCCAAAATGCTCACTTGCGCTACTACGCATCCTTATGACGTCACCCATGACATCACAGATGACGTGGACAGCTCACAAATCGGGGTCTACACCCCGAGAGCTATAAAATGACACCCCACACGATGCATTCGGAGCAATAGTGGTCCATCTCTACACCAAATACTTTCCTTCACTTCCCCAAAATGGCCACGTTACTTACTACACACAACTGCGCATGCGCAGATTGACTCGACTTGCAATAAAAAAACACACCATTCTGATTGTATCCGACAAAAGCTTTACCTTGACACCTCCCACAACCCATTTGGACCACTAGTGGTTCACATCGGCCCCAAAATGTATATTTCCATACTAGGGTCTGCCTGCGCATGCGCAGAATGACGATATTCCTACCCACACCCACCCAGTGAGATGAACCCTCACGTGTGCTTCACATTGATACCTCACTCGACTCCAACAGACCACTAGTGACCACAGACCCACCTAAATCCCAAAACGTCTATTTCCATCCCTTTTCCCACAATTCCCTGTCTGCGCATGCGCGGAATGTTGAACGCGGACGATACACTAGTCCAGGCAGATGCTCCTTCACGACTGCTTTACATTGATACCTCATACAACTCCATCGGCCCATTAGGGGCTTACCTAGATCCCAAAACGTCTATTTACATACACTTGGTCTACTGCGCATGCGCAGAATGACGTCAGTTTCACGTGTCACCCATCCCGTTGGCTGCGCCTTCACGAATGCTTCACATGGATACCTCATACGACTCCATAGAACCAAGGGTGACCCACGTAGGCCCCAAAACGTCTATTTCCATACACTTTTCCCATAATTCCCTGTCTGCGCATGCGCAGAATGCTGACAACGCCCGAGCCACTAGACCAGGCGGATGCCCCCTCATATAGGTTTCACATGGATACCTCACTCGACCCAGTCGGCCCCCTAGGGGCTTACCTAGATCCCAAAACGTCTATCTCCATACCCTTTTCCCATAATTCCCTGTCTGCGCATGCGCAGAATGTTAAACACGGACCAGACACTAGTCCAGGCTAGTGCTTCACACTGATACCTCACTCGACCCAATCGGTCCACTAGGGGCTTACCTAGATCCCAAAACGTCTATCTCCACACCCTTTTCCCATAATTCTCTGTCTGCGCATGCGCAGACTGGTGACAACGGCTGAGACACTAGCGCAGGCGGATGCCCCCTCATGTGTGCTTCACACTGATACCTCACTCGACCCAATCGGCCCACTAGGGGCTTACCAAGATCCAAAAACGTCTATTTCCATACCCTTTTCCCACAATTCCCTGTCCGCGCATGCGCAGAATGGTGGCAACGCCCGAGCCACTAGACCAGTCAGATGCCCCCTCATGTGTGCTTCACATTGATACCTCATACGACTCCATCGGCCCATTAGGGGCGCCCCTAGATCCCAAAACGTGTATTTCCATAGCCTTTTCCCACAATTCCCTGCTTGCGCATGCGCAGAATGGTGACACCGCCCGAACCACTAGTCCAGTCAGATGCCCCCTCATGTGTGCTTCACATTAATACCTCACTCGACCCCATCGGCCCAATAGTGGCTCCCCTAGATCCCAAAACGTCTATTTCCATAACCTTGGTCTACCGCGCATGCGCAGAATGACATATTTCAACCCCGCACCCAGTCCATCAGATGCCCCTTTACGAATGCTTCATATTGATACCTCACTCAACTCCATCGGACCAATAGTGGCTCCCCTAGCTCCAAAAAGTCTATTTCCATACCCTTGGTCCACCGCGCATGCGCAGAATGCCGCTATTTCAACCCCGCACCCAGCCCACCAGATGCCCCCTCACATAAGCTTCACAATGATACCTCACTCGACCCAATCGGACCATGCAGCGTATTTGAATTCTGGGGACTACTTTTTCTCCGCGGAGGCGACCGCATCACCGCCAGACATGAACGCATCACCGCGGAAGAATACAAGGTCAAAGGTTAACCGAACTATAGTGGTCAACACTTGGCACACAGCCAAGGCTGATGCAATCCATAACATGTCAGTACATGCCTTGAGATGGTGGCGCCCCCTGTCGGATGATTTAGGGAAATCACGAGTTACCCCTCAAGTTTAAGTGCAAATGGGTGAATGTTACTCTAAATACTCTTATACTACTACTGTCATACTTGCGAAAAACACTCCTGCGCACACCTCTCCATGACCTCCCCATTTTTTGTTTTCTGCGCATGCGCAGTGTGGCCAAGGGACGTCGAAATCCTCTTTGTATACTACTACCACCATCTTGGATTTTGTGACATTTAATCGAATGTGTGCGCATTTCCTTAAAGCGCTGACACGTCTGGTCAAGCGAACGGTTATATTTAAGAGTATGCATCATTAACAATATAAAAAGTTGTGCATGTTTGCACGTATTAACGACCAAGAACAAAATAAAGAAGCCTGTATTCTAGAAAAAATAGAGTAAAGCTCTCTACATTCAAAATTACATTTTTATTAATATGGGAACAATTAATCCTTGTCTAGAAGAAATAGTTGACACCACTTCAGCTTCAAATACATAAATAGTATCGTTCTAAAGTTTCCCATCTCATACTTGACTGCTGTGCATAAAATGATCGGCTATGTTACCTCTGGATGTTACCTCTGCCCGAGTTTTTTAACCCTATCTGGCCTGGGCTTTATCGGACCTGTCCTGGCCTGGGGAGGGGCCATTTCGCAATCTCCCCCCGCCCCCCACCCAACCTATAAATATTTCTCTTACCCCTTGAAAAAGTAGACTGAAACCTATCCCACGCTCTGGGTCACGCTCCACCAGAAAATGTAAAAAAAAATCAAAGATGGTCGCTTTGATGGAGTCACAGTGACGTCAGTTTCAAATCTTTTTTTTTAATTTCTTCGCAAAAACTGCACGATAAATTAGAAAATAATAATCTGATGTGAAATAAAAGAGTTTTTGCCCACTTTTCCTAGCAGAAAAGCAGGACTTTTGAAGAAAAATCACTAAAACATCACTTTTCAGGAAGACTACCCCGCATGGCATTTTAAATTTAGCCATTATCCATTGCTCATTAACTTATGCGAATGAGGTCAAAATGACATCAATATGATAAACTACAAAGTCACGGTGAGTCAGCTCTCCCTTTTTCGTCGTTCCGAATATAGGGTAGAAAGTAAGGTAGGAGGGTCCATAATGACCACAAGGCCTGGTAGGACTAATTATATATCGCTCCACAGACTTGGCTATTTGTGTCATACATCATCCCATATTAATAGAATGGAATACAAGTAACATATGCTATAATGAGCCGGTCGGAGAGTTGGGGGTTGACATCACAGTTAATAGGGCTATGCTGCCATGCGGAGATCATCCTTACTCACAGAATGATCACCACGATTCAGGAAGCTACGGGTCTTGTAAATTGCGCAAAGAGAACTTCTTTCTCTCAGAAAGTACTTCATTGATAGATGGTGAGATACGCAAGAGGAACTGTCTTGAAACAAACGTTGGCGATAGGTTATCGATGAGCTCAAACACGAGAAAATATTGATCATAATGATACATGTATCGTCTTTCATGGTTAACCATTCACACTCTCAGTTCACTGGCTATTAGATATATCAGTTTTTATGGTTTTGCTAACCATTCAAATCCTTTAGCTTTAAAAACAATCAGCAATCAGTTCATGATATTCGAACACGACGTGAGAAGCATAAATCCTCTCTTTGTTCACCCTCTCATTATTTCCACTGATAACAACGGTCTAGTACAATAATGAAGAAACAATAATTATGAAAAATAATATCCGTTTTCGTGGTTAACCATTAAAACTCATGATCATGATTCTATGAGGTATCACATCGTACAATTGGGGTTTTACTCTATTATTCAGTCTACAGTGAACTAACCTAATATTAGGTAAATATACAAGTATGTGATACCCGTTACCAACCATGCCAACACTCGGCATTTCCAGAAGAAGAAGAACAAAAAAACGGCACTTAAGGTCACTCTCTAAAATTCAGATATACGGAATTACCATCAAACCTACTCGCTTATTCATTTTGAAGTTCATAACATTGTGCCCATATGTAGGAAATACAATATTTATTATCCTTGTAGGGTATTGTACAGACATTTAGGGAGGCTTGCGATGTCCTGACCTGTATTCAGTCGAACCGACACATCTACCTCGAAAGCCCTGCACACAGCTACAACAGGTGTAAGAGGTTCAGACAGGTCAACTTTACAGAACTTGTGAAGAACACGATCATGTGTACAGTCCAGAATGGTTAGAGTTTGATTGAGAAAGTGAAAGTAGAACCCCAAATGTACATTTCCTCCTCGTGTATTATCGTATGGAAAAACAGGGAGAGAGCACACGTGTGCACCGTTATGCCAACAGGCAAGTATGTGAGGAAACCCCTGTATTGTTACACCCCAGGAATGACAATCTGCACCCAAGTAGAAGGGAGGTGATTTACTCTGACGTAGTAACCCTGAGGAATAAAAGAGTTGATTTGCCGGCAGCTTGCCCTTCAGAGTGAAGGTAACATCGGTCTCCCAAAACAATCTTCCCTCCTCGAAAGACTTATCACCTAATGCTCCATGGAATTGCCCTTTTTCTCCTCTCATTGCTAAATTCACCAGTACTTTGCCATTATCCTGCACAGAAACCGAGCCAGTTGCCTCTTTGTTCAAGGAGAATTCTGGACACTGAATCGGTTGATGGATAATTCTGTACTCCACTGTCTGGTCGTCTTTCTGATTCACCAGATATAGCAGTTCATCGGGTTTTTCCTTGCTGCCGATCATATCTTCCATCTCCTGCTTGCTGTTTTTGAAGGATTGAAGGACATCGTTTGTTGTCTTGGATAATTTTTCTGTTTTCTTAATGATTGCTTCCGATAAAAAAAGATACTGAATGGTGTCTGTTTGCCTTGCTAGGTCGGTGGTTGATTCCATGCAACCCGTCAGCTCATCCAGCTGTGCCTTCAGTCGCTTTGTTTGGTCATCCGTCTTTCTGTACAGGACAGCCCGTTTGTCACTGATAGTTTCCAAACACCCAGACTTCCAGGTTTCAAGAGCTCTGGTGGTGTCTTGATATCTGGTCTCAACTTCAGAAGCTCGGTTATTGAAATAGTTCTCAATATTGTCCTCCAACCTGGAGAGTCCCAGGGCACATTGTTGTAACTCTTGTTGTAATATCCTTATATTGCTCGACTTTAGAGTCAGACGGTCCTTTTCTTCATTGTGTGCTGCCTCT
This sequence comes from Hanleya hanleyi, assembly GCA_036873755.1. NCBI lineage: Eukaryota > Metazoa > Mollusca > Polyplacophora > Lepidopleurida > Hanleyidae > Hanleya > Hanleya hanleyi. The sequence continues at coordinate 41,646 of JAVTVY010026298.1, read as the reverse complement.
GGTTTCTTCAGCTCATGACCTTCATGATCTTCAAGAAAACACAGAAAACAATAAAGATTTCTACAATCCCCGCAATACACCTTGAGGGGTTCTCCATGTTCTTCGCACATGGGAGTGGAAGAATATTTCTCAACCTCAACCAAAACGTGTTTTGAGAATGGTCCACGAACTGGGTGCAGCGCCGTGAGACAATCTTGACAGTACAGACATTTACAGGTCACACAACCCTTGATGGCAGGTTTCGGCTGGCCACCTTCACACATGGAGCACTTGGGTGAAGAATCCTTCTTGATTTCTGTGTGGTACTTCTGCACTATATTAGAGATGGTGAAATGAACTGGCAGCTTAGAGACAATTTCATAGTCAAGTTCTACAGGCTTTCTGCAAACGGGACAGGACACCGTCTTGGGACCAGGTGTATCAGAAGGTTTCAAAGGGTTCGATAATTGCTTGCTCTTACAGTCGGCGTCCTCGATGTCTGATGTGTCCGAGCTGACATACACTTGGAGACATCCCCTACAGAAACTGTGTTGACAAGGCAGTTGGACCGGGTCTGCATATATCTCTGTACAAATATGGCAAGTTAACTCTTCCTCAAAAGCCTTTGGTAGATTCTCAGCCATCGTCAGGTACAAATCTTTAACTTGATTAATACAGTTGCTGTGGAACTATGGGTGAGTTGACGCTGCAAAATAATTTCAAATAAATGGGTTTAGCAGGTCTCCATGATCACTGTGACCTCTCTAATTTAAAATAAAATACAGTGGTTCGACGGAATTACATCTTTAGTATAAATTCTTCATGTCAGTTACTAACATAATTTCATTCAATCGAAAACATGGACTATCTAAACATAGGCAAATATTTTGGTCATTACGTCAAATTATGTGGGAGCAACGTACGATGATAAATCTCCGAATCGACAAAATTAGTCATTAATACATTCCGATTAACGTATTGTATAGGCCTATGCATCAGATGCACGGTCGTAAACAATATAATTTCTACGTCAATAATCCGAAGGGTTTTGATTAGCAAATGAACAGTTAGCATCAATTCCAAATATACCCGATACATAACACCATGAACGGTGCATAGGGGCTATTTTCACGGTTAAGTGGTCTCATTTTCATCGTAACATTTTTGAATGGTCTGCATCACAATATTCTGTCAGGCTAACTCAGAACGTAGTCCTTTCATTAATATAAAACAACTGGGGATACAGAGGTTATACAGCTATGTGCTGCTACGTACACAAGCGTCACATATACTGGAAGCAATTTGGACTGCGCCACCCAACTCTCCACCCGGTGGTCGGTTCCATCTCGGCCCATGAGTGCATCAACATCACCAAATTAATACCCAACAAATACATGTAATTACAATAGGTTTGTTCTTTTCTTCGTGGTTAAAGTGAATATGTACACCCAATATTTTGATCACTTCTGAATAGCCTCAAGCTAAAGTTTTCTTGTGTAACTGACCGACTACGAATAAATCTTGTCTTACCGTCTTACCATCACAATCAGATCCACCTTATGAAAATGGACATATCTCACCGAAAACGGACAAATACATATGCCTCGAGAACAATAGGTGTGTTATCTTCCGGGAGTTTGAGGCAGTAATGAAATTTGATCACACTGCATTTTTATGCGTGATTAATAGCATGAAGCAGAATTTTCTTTTTTCGGGTTTTCTGGTTTAGGTTCCCTTGACCTTTGACCTTGTATCCTCAAAATAAATATCCCGTGGGTAAGGTATACCCAACATTTTCAATCAATTTACCACATGGAACAGGAGATTTTCTGACCTCATCTTTGACCTGTTTACCAAGCTTAAATTAAAATTGGGGTTTTCTTTGTCACATGTACAAGATTTGCCCTAAGGACAAGATTTGCCCAAAAGTTCAATAGTAATTCATGACCTGGAACTGAAGATGACGTGAAGACAAGAAAAGGTAAGACAGACGGACAGGCGACCTCTTCTATACCTGCTGAACATTGTATAGTCTAGATGTTTTATATACGCATGATATCTGTCTGTGCGTATGTGCCCAAGAATTATAATATGATAATATTACAGAACTGAAAAGTCTATTTTCGAGGTATTTTTATACAATTTTATTGAATTAAAAGTTGCAGCGAAGACGAGGCCACCTCACCTGACTTACAAGATACAATATACATTTTTGCGTAACTCGAAACTGAAACTACGTTCGTTTCGTCCTATGACATATCAAACGTTACCTGCAAACGGATACTTACAGCACAAATCCGACTGAGTTACCGCGGTTCTAGTTCACAAAAACTGATGTAACACCCAATAGCCGTACAAAAAATGTTTAACTCGAACACGTCAAAAAATGACTTCCTTGAAAAGTTCAATTACGCGCCACAACAGATTATTGTCGGGTGCGGGTATCTCATGTAAATGATACGGAAACGAAATACGGAACTCAGCATTTGTTGTATATTTATATTATTTTATAGGCTAGTAAAGGTCACATAATTGTACTATCACAGATCCCCGTTGAACGTTTACTCCCCAGATCTTAGAATTGTATGAGAATAATTATCGAGTAATTATTCACAAACATCTTTAGTAGGAATTCACAGCATCATTGAAGTTGCGAATTCATTTGGTAAAGGTCATATTGATTCGTGCTGTCTTTGAAGATTTCATAAAGCATATGGTCGGAATATGCAGATGAGGTTTCATGATGCCATAGATGGAACTTTTTTCAGCAAAAGTGGAAATTAAGCCTGCCATCTCTCGTTAACCGCTTTGGGCATTTTCGCAAAATAAACACCATTCCTTTCAGAGGTCTGTCTCAATTTGGATAGCAGTTGTTGGGAATTTGAGTTTTCAATGTACGACTATCATAATTGGTGCTACTCTCGTACGTAAGAGGTCTTTCGATTATTGATGTACAACTTCTTAAAAATGGTTCCTCAATTATAATATAGCCCCAAAGGTATATGATGTTCCGGTATAGGTCACAAACACAAAATCGACCTTACTGAATCGTGTTTCATCAGAAAATTTTATACCCTAATATTCCCCATGATTTTGTCCAGTTAGGACGGACAGAATTAAGCTTATTTCGCCTGACACAATGGCAGTGGATTTAGAATTTGGATGTTTTTGGTTATTTTGATAGTTTCAAGAGTTAAATATTATAGAAACATTTTAATATATATCACTAACCATTTTCCACTCAGTCAGGTGTAATGGCCAAGTCATCCTTATTACCATTTCTAGCCCCAAAAATTCAGTGGTGGTTTGTGACTTACGAATAGGCAGATTTCAATTCTATTGATGTGGTCCAACCAGTAACAGATAAGCATATACAAACGCAAATATAACGGCCATGCTTCAACAACTTGGAAAGTTAACGATCGTCAGATTAGGGATCCAAGGCCTTCGAGCAGTGAGCAACATATTATAATATCCCCCTCTACAAGGATATACAATCATTTTTGTTTGGGTTTTGCTTAGTAACTGACGTTTGCTATGATGTACACATAATTATATCCACAGACAGACGAGGTGACTGTTATTACTCCCTCTCTCACCTCCCCCATTGTCGAAAATAAAATGCTTTTTTTCAGCTATGTTGCATCATATTGGAGATATTTGCCAACCCAAAACATTCTTAGGTTATAATTAGTTACAGGGTGGTGTCATCAATTGGGTATGCCCGAATAAATTTGTTCATGTCACAGAGATTAACGACAAACGGCTTGCCAATAGCTGTACTGACTCGCCAACTCAATTCTGCACCAACTGTACTATGTACCGGCATATGAAATTCATGAATTGTTCAGCAGCCCTATCTACAACCAGGGAAGTAGCGTTGATTAGTGAGGTGAGGCTTAGCAAAACGATCCTGACACGCTGGTCCAAAGCACCAAACTTGGCACATGCGTCATTTGAGGCATATAGAGCAATATCAGAAGGGGTGCCCCTTAGTCTGGGTCGTGTGAAGCTCTCTGGTCCCCAAAAGGGCATCTAAGATGTGTCTAAGGGAAAATATCATTGAAAAAATAGCTTCATGATTTTCGTTATCCTTCAGAGTACGAAGCTGAAACTTCCCACACCATATCTTTGGTTCCAACGCTACCAAAAAATATAACAAAATCGAAGATGGCTTCTATGATGATGTCACAGTGACGTCCTATTATAAAAATAAGCCTTTTTATTGACGATTTTTAGCATCGATTTTTCAAATTTTTCATTTGTGCAATTTCCTTCGCTTAAACTGTCTTATAAATTAGTAAATGATCATCTGATGTGATATAAAATATTATTGGGCACTTTTACGCAGAAAAACACATATATTTTGAAAAACACAACTTTCCAGCTATACACCACAATGTCGTCCATTCGGAATTTACCCATGATGCTTTTCTCCGAGGATTAAGCGGCTCTAATATCATTTCTTATAACGACACAAAGCGCCAGTTCCAAACAATTGCGAGCAGCAGAGAAAAGTTCATTGGGAAGGGCGGGGGCGCGGGTGGAGCTAAATCCACCAATAACAATTGAACACAGGAACCTATGTTCAATATCATGATCATTTCTCTAATGGGGTACATGAATAACCGGCATATAATTGGCGTAGTGCACGAGTGCTGAACCATGCAATGTAAATATAATGGTCTTAAATGTAGTTTTAAATTCTCTGACCTGAAGTTCTCTGACCTGAAACCGTCCTATGCACTCCCAATCATGCCAATAGCGATGAATAAAAGTACACGTGTTATTTTAATGTTAATTTCGTGTTCCTGTCCGTCAAGTACACGTGTTATTTTAATGTTAATTTCATGTTCCCCTCCGTCAATGGGCGTTCAATGCACTTTCCGATCCTTTTCCTTTGTCTATTTACTCTCTAAGATCCCTATAGCTATTCTGAAAGAGTTTGACAGACTTTTGACCAAAATATCTCTGTTAATTATCCTGACGTAATCTCACGGCCTTCCAGAAAAAAAATCCCGGCCTCTAACAGGCGTAAGATGCTCTTTAGTGATTTTCCTTCATCTCGACGTCGCTCCCATATGCCAATTTTTCAACTCGCAAAATAAAAAATATAGATGGGAAGCCCCACACAGCTTCCATATATTTATATATCTTTTTTAATGAAATAAAACATATACCATCGCGTTTCTTTCAGAATCCATCCTTTGCTTTTTGCGACATCCCATGTTTTATTGTGAATCTGGTATCCATACGATACAATGGTTTTAGGGCAGAAGATTGTTAATTTCAAACAGATGAATGTGATAGAAAAATTAAACACTATTGTCGTGAAATGCATATTTGGAGAAATGAGGCTGGTCCATCTACTAATTAAAGTAGGCCTATCGCCCTCATATTGCACTATACTCTCTCTGTGCAAACCTGGGGTCTGCATAGATAGCATAATTGCCGTATTACATAAATATATTTCGAAATACAAAACATGGGAAGGATGTCGAGATTTGTGTCTTTCTGCTTTAGTTTTTTCCCGATGGGAAGTAGATTTTTAGATGGAAAGCTGAATTGTCAAGTTTTACATGGATAAGGGGCAATTATTTCCTTTTACACAGACGATTATTTAAACCTAACTGGTATAGGTGGTGTCAGTCACCCAGCTCCTCCCCCCCCCCCTTCCTTCCCAGAGAACTTTTTCCTGGTGTTCCAAAATGAAGAAACGTTGAGAGCTGTAACTTAGCGCAGTTATAGCTTACGATATTGAGGTTATTTTGGGCTTGTTGAATAATACTCGGAGCACAGCATCAGGAGTAAAATCAAAATGGATGACATTGGGGTGACATTTTAGCTTTAAAAACAATCAGCAATCAGTTCATGATATTCGAACACGACGTGAGAAGCATAAATCCTCTCTTTGTTCACCCTCTCATTATTTACACTGATAACAACGGTCTAGTACATGAAGAAACAATAATTATGAAAAATAATATCCGTTTTCGTGGTTAACCATTAAAACTCATGATCACGATTCTATGCGGCATCACATCGTACAATTGGGGTTTTACTCTATTATTCAGTCTACAGTGAACTAACTTAATATTAGGTAAATATACAAGTATGTAATACCCGTTACCAACCATGCCAACACTCGGCATTTCCAGAAGAAGAAAAAAACGGCACTTAAGGTCACTCTCTAAAATTCAAATATACGGAATTACCATCAAACCTACTCGCTTATTCATTTTGAAGTTCATAACATTGTGCCCATATGTAGGAAATACAATATTTATTATCCTTGTAGGGTATTGTACAGACATTTAGGGAGGCTTGCGATGTCCTGACCTGTATTCAGTCGAACCGACACATCTACCTTGAAAGCCGTGCACACAGCTACAACAGGAGTAAGCGGCTCAGACAGGTCAACTTTACAGAACTTGTGAAGAACACGATCATGTGTACAGTCCAGAATGGTTAGAGTTTGATTGAGAAAGTGAAAGTAGAACCCCAAATGTACATTTCCTCCTCGTGTATTATCGTATGGAAAAACAGGGAGAGAGCACACGTGTGCACCGTTATGCCAACAGGCAAGTATGTGAGGAAACCCCTGTATTGTTACACCCCAGGAATGACAATCTGCACCCAAGTAGAAGGGAGGTGATTTACTCTGACGTAGTAACCCTGAGGAATAAAAGAGTTGATTTGCCGGCAGCTTGCCCTTCAGAGTGAAGGTAACATCGGTCTCCCAAAACAATCTTCCCTCCTCGAAAGACTTATCACCTAATGCTCCATGGAATTGCCCTTTTTCTCCTCTCATTGCTAAATTCACCAGTACTTTGCCATTATCCTGCACAGAAACCGAGCCAGTTGCCTCTTTGTTCAAGGAGAATTCTGGACACTGAATCGGTTGATGGATAATTCTGTACTCCACTGTCTGGTCGTCTTTCTGATTCACCAGATATAGCAGTTCATCGGATTTTTCCTTGCTGCCGATCATATCTTCCATCTCCTGCTTGCTGTTTTTGAAGGATTGAAGGACATCGTCTGTTGTCTTGGATAATTTTTCTGTTTTCTTGATGATTGCTTCCGATAAAAGGAGATACTGAATGGTGTCTGTTTGCCTTGCTAGGTCGGTGGTTGATTCCATGCAACCCGTCAGCTCATCCAGCTGTGCCTTCAGTCGCTTTGTTTGGTCATCCGTCTTTCTGTACAGGACAGCCCGTTCGTCACTGATAGATTCCAAACACCCAGACTTCCAGGTTTCAAGAGCTCTGGTGGTGTCTTGATATCTGGTCTCAACTTCAGAAGCTCGGTTATTGAAATAGTTCTCAATATTGTCCTCCAACCTGGAGAGTCCCAGGGCACATTGTTGTAACTCTTGTTGTAATATCCTTATATTGCTCGACTTTAGAGTCAGACGGTCCTTTTCTTCATTGTATGCTGCCTCTGGTTTCTTCAGCTCATGACCTTCATGATCTTCAAGAAAACACAGAAAACAATAAAGATTTCTACAATCCCCGCAATACACCTTGAGGGGTTCTCCATGTTCTTCGCACATGGGAGTGGAAGAATATTTCTCAACCTCAACCAAAACGTGTTTTGAGAATGGTCCACGAACTGGGTGCAGCGCCGTGAGACAATCTTGACAGTACAGACATTTACAGGTCACACAACCCTTGATGGCAGGTTTCGGCTGGCCACCTTCACACATGGAGCACTTGGGTGAAGAATCCTTCTTGATTTCTGTGTGGTACTTCTGCACTATATTAGAGATGGTGAAATGAACTGGCAGCTTAGAGACAATTTCATAGTCAAGTTCTACAGGCTTTCTGCAAACGGGACAGGACACCGTCTTGGGACCAGGTGTATCAGAAGGTTTCAAAGGGTTCGATAATTGCTTGCTCTTACAGTCGGCGTCCTCGATGTCTGATGTGTCCGAGCTGACATACACTTGGAGACATCCCCTACAGAAACTGTGTTGACAAGGCAGTTGGACCGGGTCTGCATATATCTCTGTACAAATATGGCAAGTTAACTCTTCCTCAAAAGCCTTTGGTAGATTCTCAGCCATCGTCAGGTACAAATCTTTAACTTGATTAATACAGTTGCTGTGGAACTATGGGTGAGTTGACGCTGCAAAATAATTTCAAATAAATGGGTTTAGCAGGTCTCCATGATCACTGTGACCTCTCTAATTTAAAATAAAATACAGTGGTTCGACGGAATTACATCTTTAGTATAAATTCTTCATGTCAGTTACTAACATAATTTCATTCAATCGAAAACATGGACTATCTAAACATAGGCAAATATTTTGGTCATTACGTCAAATTATGTGGGAGCAACGTACGATGATAAATCTCCGAATCGACAAAATTAGTCATTAATACATTCCGATTAACGTATTGTATAGGCCTATGCATCAGATGCACGGTCGTAAACAATATAATTTCTACGTCAATAATCCGAAGGGTTTTGATTAGCAAATGAACAGTTAGCATCAATTCCAAATATACCCGATACATAACACCATGAACGGTGCATAGGGGCTATTTTCACGGTTAAGTGGTCTCATTTTCATCGTAACATTTTTGAATGGTCTGCATCACAATATTCTGTCAGGCTAACTCAGAACGTAGTCCTTTCATTAATATAAAACAACTGGGGATACAGAGGTTATACAGCTATGTGCTGCTACGTACACAAGCGTCACATATACTGGAAGCAATTTGGACTGCGCCACCCAACTCTCCACCCGGTGGTCGGTTCCATCTCGGCCCATGAGTGCATCAACATCACCAAATTAATACCCAACAAATACATGTAATTACAATAGGTTTGTTCTTTTCTTCGTGGTTAAAGTGAATATGTACACCCAATATTTTGATCACTTCTGAATAGCCTCAAGCTAAAGTTTTCTTGTGTAACTGACCGACTACGAATAAATCTTGTCTTACCGTCTTACCATCACAATCAGATCCACCTTATGAAAATGGACATATCTCACCGAAAACGGACAGATACACATGCCTCGAGAACAATAGGTGTGTTATCTTCCGGGAGTTTGAGGCAGTAATGAAATTTGATCACACTGCATTTTTATGCGTGATTAATAGCATGAAGCAGAATTTTCTTTTTTCGGGTTTTCTGGTTTAGGTTCCCTTGACCTTTGACCTTGTATCCTCAAAATAAATATCCCGTGGGTAAGGTATACCCAACATTTTCAATCAATTTACCACATGGAACAGGAGATTTTCTGACCTCATCTTTGACCTGTTTACCAAGCTTAAATTAAAATTGGGGTTTTCTTTGTCACATGTACAAGATTTGCCCTAAGGACAAGATTTGCCCAAAAGTTCAATAGTAATTCATGACCTGGAACTGAAGATGACGTGAAGACAAGAAAAGGTAAGACAGACGGACAGGCGACCTCTTCTATACCTGCTGAACATTGTATAGTCTAGATGTTTTATATACGCATGATATCTGTCTGTGCGTATGTGCCCAAGAATTATAATATGATAATATTACAGAACTGAAAAGTCTATTTTCGAGGTATTTTTATACAATTTTATTGAATTAAAAGTTGCAGCGAAGACGAGGCCACCTCACCTGACTTACAAGATACAATATACATTTTTGCGTAACTCGAAACTGAAACTACGTTCGTTTCGTCCTATGACATATCAAACGTTACCTGCAAACGGATACTTACAGCACAAATCCGACTGAGTTACCGCGGTTCTAGTTCACAAAAACTGATGTAACACCCAATAGCCGTACAAAAAATGTTTAACTCGAACACGTCAAAAAATGACTTCCTTGAAAAGTTCAATTACGCGCCACAACAGATTATTGTCGGGTGCGGGTATCTCATGTAAATGATACGGAAACGAAATACGGAACTCAGCATTTGTTGTATATTTATATTATTTTATAGGCTAGTAAAGGTCACATAATTGTACTATCACAGATCCCCGTTGAACGTTTACTCCCCAGATCTTAGAATTGTATGAGAATAATTATCGAGTAATTATTCACAAACATCTTTAGTAGGAATTCACAGCATCATTGAAGTTGCGAATTCATTTGGTAAAGGTCATATTGATTCGTGCTGTCTTTGAAGATTTCATAAAGCATATGGTCGGAATATGCAGATGAGGTTTCATGATGCCATAGATGGAACTTTTTTCAGCAAAAGTGGAAATTAAGCCTGCCATCTCTCGTTAACCGCTTTGGGCATTTTCGCAAAATAAACACCATTCCTTTCAGAGGTCTGTCTCAATTTGGATAGCAGTTGTTGGGAATTTGAGTTTTCAATGTACGACTATCATAATTGGTGCTACTCTCGTACGTAAGAGGTCTTTCGATTATTGATGTACAACTTCTTAAAAATGGTTCCTCAATTATAATATAGCCCCAAAGGTATATGATGTTCCGGTATAGGTCACAAACACAAAATCGACCTTACTGAATCGTGTTTCATCAGAAAATTTTATACCCTAATATTCCCCATGATTTTGTCCAGTTAGGACGGACAGAATTAAGCTTATTTCGCCTGACACAATGGCAGTGGATTTAGAATTTGGATGTTTTTGGTTATTTTGATAGTTTCAAGAGTTAAATATTATAGAAACATTTTAATATATATCACTAACCATTTTCCACTCAGTCAGGTGTAATGGCCAAGTCATCCTTATTACCATTTCTAGCCCCAAAAATTCAGTGGTGGTTTGTGACTTACGAATAGGCAGATTTCAATTCTATTGATGTGGTCCAACCAGTAACAGATAAGCATATACAAACGCAAATATAACGGCCATGCTTCAACAACTTGGAAAGTTAACGATCGTCAGATTAGGGATCCAAGGCCTTCGAGCAATGAGCAACATATTATAATATCCCCCTCTACAAGGATATACAATCATTTTTGTTTGGGTTTTGCTTAGTAACTGACGTTTGCTATGATGTACACATAATTATATCCACAGACAGACGAGGTGACTGTTATTACTCCCTCTCTCACCTCCCCCATTGTCGAAAATAAAATGCTTTTTTTCAGCTATGTTGCATCATATTGGAGATATTTGCCAACCCAAAACATTCTTAGGTTATAATTAGTTACAGGGTGGTGTCATCAATTGGGTATGCCCGAATAAATTTGTTCATGTCACAGAGATTAACGACAAACGGCTTGCCAATAGCTGTACTGACTCGCCAACTCAATTCTGCACCAACTGTACTATGTACCGGCATATGAAATTCATGAATTGTTCAGCAGCCCTATCTACAACCAGGGAAGTAGCGTTGATTAGTGAGGTGAGGCTTAGCAAAACGATCCTGACACGCTGGTCCAAAGCACCAAACTTGGCACATGCGTCATTTGAGGCATATAGAGCAATATCAGAAGGGGTGCCCCTTAGTCTGGGTCGTGTGAAGCTCTCTGGTCCCCAAAAGGGCATCTAAGATGTGTCTAAGGGAAAATATCATTGAAAAAATAGCTTCATGATTTTCGTTATCCTTCAGAGTACGAAGCTGAAACTTCCCACACCATATCTTTGGTTCCAACGCTACCAAAAAATATAACAAAATCGAAGATGGCTTCTATGATGATGTCACAGTGACGTCCTATTATAAAAATAAGCCTTTTTATTGACGATTTTTAGCATCGATTTTTCAAATTTTTCATTTGTGCAATTTCCTTCGCTTAAACTGTCTTATAAATTAGTAAATGATCATCTGATGTGATATAAAATATTATTGGGCACTTTTACGCAGAAAAACACATATATTTTGAAAAACACAACTTTCCAGCTATACACCACAATGTCGTCCATTCGGAATTTACCCATGATGCTTTTCTCCGAGGATTAAGCGGCTCTAATATCATTTCTTATAACGACACAAAGCGCCAGTTCCAAACAATTGCGAGCAGCAGAGAAAAGCTCATTGGGAAGGGCGGGGGCGCGGGTGGAGCTAAATCCACCAATAACAATTGAACACAGGAACCTATGTTCAATATCATGATCATTTCTCTAATGGGGTACATGAATAACCGGCATATAATTGGCGTAGTGCACGAGTGCTGAACCATGCAATGTAAATATAATGGTCTTAAATGTAGTTTTAAATTCTCTGACCTGAAGTTCTCTGACCTGAAACCGTCCTATGCACTCCCAATCATGCCAATAGCGATGAATAAAAGTACACGTGTTATTTTAATGTTAATTTCGTGTTCCTGTCCGTCAAGTACACGTGTTATTTTAATGTTAATTTCATGTTCCCCTCCGTCAATGGGCGTTCAATGCACTTTCCGATCCTTTTCCTTTGTCTATTTACTCTCTAAGATCCCTATAGCTATTCTGAAAGAGTTTGACAGACTTTTGACCAAAATATCTCTGTTAATTATCCTGACGTAATCTCACGGCCTTCCAGAAAAAAAATCCCGGCCTCTAACAGGCGTAAGATGCTCTTTAGTGATTTTCCTTCATCTCGACGTCGCTCCCATATGCCAATTTTTCAACTCGCAAAATAAAAAATATAGATGGGAAGCCCCACACAGCTTCCATATATTTATATATCTTTTTTAATGAAATAAAACATATACCATCGCGTTTCTTTCAGAATCCATCCTTTGCTTTTTGCGACATCCCATGTTTTATTGTGAATCTGGTATCCATACGATACAATGGTTTTAGGGCAGAAGATTGTTAATTTCAAACAGATGAATGTGATAGAAAAATTAAACACTATTGTCGTGAAATGCATATTTGGAGAAATGAGGCTGGTCCATCTACTAATTAAAGTAGGCCTATCGCCCTCATATTGCACTATACTCTCTCTGTGCAAACCTGGGGTCTGCATAGATAGCATAATTGCCGTATTACATAAATATATTTCGAAATACAAAACATGGGAAGGATGTCGAGATTTGTGTCTTTCTGCTTTAGTTTTTTCCCGATGGGAAGTAGATTTTTAGATGGAAAGCTGAATTGTCAAGTTTTACATGGATAAGGGGCAATTATTTCCTTTTACACAGACGATTATTTAAACCTAACTGGTATAGGTGGTGTCAGTCACCCAGCTCCTCCCCCCCCCCCTTCCTTCCCAGAGAACTTTTTCCTGGTGTTCCAAAATGAAGAAACGTTGAGAGCTGTAACTTAGCGCAGTTATAGCTTACGATATTGAGGTTATTTTGGGCTTGTTGAATAATACTCGGAGCACAGCATCAGGAGTAAAATCAAAATGGATGACATTGGGGTGACATTTTAGCTTTAAAAACAATCAGCAATCAGTTCATGATATTCGAACACGACGTGAGAAGCATAAATCCTCTCTTTGTTCACCCTCTCATTATTTACACTGATAACAACGGTCTAGTACATGAAGAAACAATAATTATGAAAAATAATATCCGTTTTCGTGGTTAACCATTAAAACTCATGATCACGATTCTATGCGGCATCACATCGTACAATTGGGGTTTTACTCTATTATTCAGTCTACAGTGAACTAACTTAATATTAGGTAAATATACAAGTATGTAATACCCGTTACCAACCATGCCAACACTCGGCATTTCCAGAAGAAGAAAAAAACGGCACTTAAGGTCACTCTCTAAAATTCAAATATACGGAATTACCATCAAACCTACTCGCTTATTCATTTTGAAGTTCATAACATTGTGCCCATATGTAGGAAATACAATATTTAGCATCCTTGTAGGGTATTGTACAGACATTTATGTGGAGCTCGGTGACAAGTCTGAATCCAGTCTCATGTCAGAGAACCATACACTGTCTTGAAAAGCCAAAAAAACACAAAGCCATGTAAATAGTAGCAAGGCTCAGACAGGTCAACTTTACAGAACTTGTGAAGAACACGATCATGTGTACAGTCCAGAATGGTTAGAGTTTGATTGAGAAAGTGAAAGTAGAACCCCAAATGTACATTTCCTCCTCGTGTATTATCGTATGGAAAAACAGGGAGAGAGCACACGTGTGCACCGTTATGCCAACAGGCAAGTATGTGAGGAAACCCCTGTATTGTTACACCCCAGGAATGACAATCTGCACCCAAGTAGAAGGGAGGTGATTTACTCTGACGTAGTAACCCTGAGGAATAAAAGAGTTGATTTGCCGGCAGCTTGCCCTTCAGAGTGAAGGTAACATCGGTCTCCCAAAACAATCTTCCCTCCTCGAAAGACTTATCACCTAATGCTCCATGGAATTGCCCTTTTTCTCCTCTCATTGCTAAATTCACCAGTACTTTGCCATTATCCTGCACAGAAACCGAGCCAGTTGCCTCTTTGTTCAAGGAGAATTCTGGACACTGAATCGGTTGATGGATAATTCTGTACTCCACTGTCTGGTCGTCTTTCTGATTCACCAGATATAGCAGTTCATCGGGTTTTTCCTTGCTGCCGATCATATCTTCCATCTCCTGCTTGCTGTTTTTGAAGGATTGAAGGACATCGTTTGTTGTCTTGGATAATTTTTCTGTTTTCTTAATGATTGCTTCCGATAAAAAAAGATACTGAATGGTGTCTGTTTGCCTTGCTAGGTCGGTGGTTGATTCCATGCAACCCGTCAGCTCATCCAGCTGTGCCTTCAGTCGCTTTGTTTGGTCATCCGTCTTTCTGTACAGGACAGCCCGTTTGTCACTGATAGTTTCCAAACACCCAGACTTCCAGGTTTCAAGAGCTCTGGTGGTGTCTTGATATCTGGTCTCAACTTCAGAAGCTCGGTTATTGAAATAGTTCTCAATATTGTCCTCCAACCTGGAGAGTCCCAGGGCACATTGTTGTAACTCTTGTTGTAATATCCTTATATTGCTCGACTTTAGAGTCAGACGGTCCTTTTCTTCATTGTGTGCTGCCTCTGGTTTCTTCAGCTCATGACCTTCATGATCTTCAAGAAAACACAGAAAACAATAAAGATTTCTACAATCCCCGCAATACACCTTGAGGGGTTCTCCATGTTCTTCGCACATGGGAGTGGAAGAATATTTCTCAACCTCAACCAAAACGTGTTTTGAGAATGGTCCACGAACTGGGTGCAGCGCCGTGAGACAATCTTGACAGTACAGACATTTACAGGTCACACAACCCTTGATGGCAGGTTTCGGCTGGCCACCTTCACACATGGAGCACTTGGGTGAAGAATCCTTCTTGATTTCTGTGTGGTACTTCTGCACTATATTAGAGATGGTGAAATGAACTGGCAGCTTAGAGACAATTTCATAGTCAAGTTCTACAGGCTTTCTGCAAACGGGACAGGACACCGTCTTGGGACCAGGTGTATCAGAAGGTTTCAAAGGGTTCGATAATTGCTTGCTCTTACAGTCGGCGTCCTCGATGTCTGATGTGTCCGAGCTGACATACACTTGGAGACATCCCCTACAGAAACTGTGTTGACAAGGCAGTTGGACCGGGTCTGCATATATCTCTGTACAAATATGGCAAGTTAACTCTTCCTCAAAAGCCTTTGGTAGATTCTCAGCCATCGTCAGGTACAAATCTTTAACTTGATTAATACAGTTGCTGTGGAACTATGGGTGAGTTGACGCTGCAAAATAATTTCAAATAAATGGGTTTAGCAGGTCTCCATGATCACTGTGACCTCTCTAATTTAAAATAAAATACAGTGGTTCGACGGAATTACATCTTTAGTATAAATTCTTCATGTCAGTTACTAACATAATTTCATTCAATCGAAAACATGGACTATCTAAACATAGGCAAATATTTTGGTCATTACGTCAAATTATGTGGGAGCAACGTACGATGATAAATCTCCGAATCGACAAAATTAGTCATTAATACATTCCGATTAACGTATTGTATAGGCCTATGCATCAGATGCACGGTCGTAAACAATATAATTTCTACGTCAATAATCCGAAGGGTTTTGATTAGCAAATGAACAGTTAGCATCAATTCCAAATATACCCGATACATAACACCATGAACGGTGCATAGGGGCTATTTTCACGGTTAAGTGGTCTCATTTTCATCGTAACATTTTTGAATGGTCTGCATCACAATATTCTGTCAGGCTAACTCAGAACGTAGTCCTTTCATTAATATAAAACAACTGGGGATACAGAGGTTATACAGCTATGTGCTGCTACGTACACAAGCGTCACATATACTGGAAGCAATTTGGACTGCGCCACCCAACTCTCCACCCGGTGGTCGGTTCCATCTCGGCCCATGAGTGCATCAACATCACCAAATTAATACCCAACAAATACATGTAATTACAATAGGTTTGTTCTTTTCTTCGTGGTTAAAGTGAATATGTACACCCAATATTTTGATCACTTCTGAATAGCCTCAAGCTAAAGTTTTCTTGTGTAACTGACCGACTACGAATAAATCTTGTCTTACCGTCTTACCATCACAATCAGATCCACCTTATGAAAATGGACATATCTCACCGAAAACGGACAAATACATATGCCTCGAGAACAATAGGTGTGTTATCTTCCGGGAGTTTGAGGCAGTAATGAAATTTGATCACACTGCATTTTTATGCGTGATTAATAGCATGAAGCAGAATTTTCTTTTTTCGGGTTTTCTGGTTTAGGTTCCCTTGACCTTTGACCTTGTATCCTCAAAATAAATATCCCGTGGGTAAGGTATACCCAACATTTTCAATCAATTTACCACATGGAACAGGAGATTTTCTGACCTCATCTTTGACCTGTTTACCAAGCTTAAATTAAAATTGGGGTTTTCTTTGTCACATGTACAAGATTTGCCCTAAGGACAAGATTTGCCCAAAAGTTCAATAGTAATTCATGACCTGGAACTGAAGATGACGTGAAGACAAGAAAAGGTAAGACAGACGGACAGGCGACCTCTTCTATACCTGCTGAACATTGTATAGTCTAGATGTTTTATATACGCATGATATCTGTCTGTGCGTATGTGCCCAAGAATTATAATATGATAATATTACAGAACTGAAAAGTCTATTTTCGAGGTATTTTTATACAATTTTATTGAATTAAAAGTTGCAGCGAAGACGAGGCCACCTCACCTGACTTACAAGATACAATATACATTTTTGCGTAACTCGAAACTGAAACTACGTTCGTTTCGTCCTATGACATATCAAACGTTACCTGCAAACGGATACTTACAGCACAAATCCGACTGAGTTACCGCGGTTCTAGTTCACAAAAACTGATGTAACACCCAATAGCCGTACAAAAAATGTTTAACTCGAACACGTCAAAAAATGACTTCCTTGAAAAGTTCAATTACGCGCCACAACAGATTATTGTCGGGTGCGGGTATCTCATGTAAATGATACGGAAACGAAATACGGAACTCAGCATTTGTTGTATATTTATATTATTTTATAGGCTAGTAAAGGTCACATAATTGTACTATCACAGATCCCCGTTGAACGTTTACTCCCCAGATCTTAGAATTGTATGAGAATAATTATCGAGTAATTATTCACAAACATCTTTAGTAGGAATTCACAGCATCATTGAAGTTGCGAATTCATTTGGTAAAGGTCATATTGATTCGTGCTGTCTTTGAAGATTTCATAAAGCATATGGTCGGAATATGCAGATGAGGTTTCATGATGCCATAGATGGAACTTTTTTCAGCAAAAGTGGAAATTAAGCCTGCCATCTCTCGTTAACCGCTTTGGGCATTTTCGCAAAATAAACACCATTCCTTTCAGAGGTCTGTCTCAATTTGGATAGCAGTTGTTGGGAATTTGAGTTTTCAATGTACGACTATCATAATTGGTGCTACTCTCGTACGTAAGAGGTCTTTCGATTATTGATGTACAACTTCTTAAAAATGGTTCCTCAATTATAATATAGCCCCAAAGGTATATGATGTTCCGGTATAGGTCACAAACACAAAATCGACCTTACTGAATCGTGTTTCATCAGAAAATTTTATACCCTAATATTCCCCATGATTTTGTCCAGTTAGGACGGACAGAATTAAGCTTATTTCGCCTGACACAATGGCAGTGGATTTAGAATTTGGATGTTTTTGGTTATTTTGATAGTTTCAAGAGTTAAATATTATAGAAACATTTTAATATATATCACTAACCATTTTCCACTCAGTCAGGTGTAATGGCCAAGTCATCCTTATTACCATTTCTAGCCCCAAAAATTCAGTGGTGGTTTGTGACTTACGAATAGGCAGATTTCAATTCTATTGATGTGGTCCAACCAGTAACAGATAAGCATATACAAACGCAAATATAACGGCCATGCTTCAACAACTTGGAAAGTTAACGATCGTCAGATTAGGGATCCAAGGCCTTCGAGCAATGAGCAACATATTATAATATCCCCCTCTACAAGGATATACAATCATTTTTGTTTGGGTTTTGCTTAGTAACTGACGTTTGCTATGATGCACACATAACTATATCCACAGACAGACGAGGTGACTTATTACTCCCTCCCTCACCTCTCCCATTGTCGAAAATAAAATGCTTTTTTTCAGCTATGTTGCATCATATTGGAGATATTTGCCAACCCAAAACATTCTTAGGTTATAATTAGTTACAGGGTGGTGTCATCAATTGGGTATGCCCGAATAAATTTGTTCATGTCACAGAGATTAACGACAAACGGCTTGCCAATAGCTGTACTGACTCGCCAACTCAATTCTGCACCAACTGTACTATGTACCGGCATATGAAATTCATGAATTGTTCAGCAGCCCTATCTACAACCAGGGAAGTAGCGTTGATTAGTGAGGTGAGGCTTAGCAAAACGATCCTGACACGCTGGTCCAAAGCACCAAACTTGGCACATGCGTCATTTGAGGCATATAGAGCAATATCAGAAGGGGTGCCCCTTAGTCTGGGTCGTGTGAAGCTCTCTGGTCCCCAAAAGGGCATCTAAGATGTGTCTAAGGGAAAATATCATTGAAAAAATAGCTTCATGATTTTCGTTATCCTTCAGAGTACGAAGCTGAAACTTCCCACACCATATCTTTGGTTCCAACGCTACCAAAAAATATAACAAAATCGAAGATGGCTTCTATGATGATGTCACAGTGACGTCCTATTATAAAAATAAGCCTTTTTATTGACGATTTTTAGCATCGATTTTTCAAATTTTTCATTTGTGCAATTTCCTTCGCTTAAACTGTCTTATAAATTAGTAAATGATCATCTGATGTGATATAAAATATTATTGGGCACTTTTACGCAGAAAAACACATATATTTTGAAAAACACAACTTTCCAGCTATACACCACAATGTCGTCCATTCGGAATTTACCCATGATGCTTTTCTCCGAGGATTAAGCGGCTCTAATATCATTTCTTATAACGACACAAAGCGCCAGTTCCAAACAATTGCGAGCAGCAGAGAAAAGCTCATTGGGAAGGGCGGGGGCGCGGGTGGAGCTAAATCCACCAATAACAATTGAACACAGGAACCTATGTTCAATATCATGATCATTTCTCTAATGGGGTACATGAATAACCGGCATATAATTGGCGTAGTGCACGAGTGCTGAACCATGCAATGTAAATATAATGGTCTTAAATGTAGTTTTAAATTCTCTGACCTGAAGTTCTCTGACCTGAAACCGTCCTATGCACTCCCAATCATGCCAATAGCGATGAATAAAAGTACACGTGTTATTTTAATGTTAATTTCGTGTTCCTGTCCGTCAAGTACACGTGTTATTTTAATGTTAATTTCATGTTCCCCTCCGTCAATGGGCGTTCAATGCACTTTCCGATCCTTTTCCTTTGTCTATTTACTCTCTAAGATCCCTATAGCTATTCTGAAAGAGTTTGACAGACTTTTGACCAAAATATCTCTGTTAATTATCCTGACGTAATCTCACGGCCTTCCAGAAAAAAAATCCCGGCCTCTAACAGGCGTAAGATGCTCTTTAGTGATTTTCCTTCATCTCGACGTCGCTCCCATATGCCAATTTTTCAACTCGCAAAATAAAAAATATAGATGGGAAGCCCCACACAGCTTCCATATATTTATATATCTTTTTTAATGAAATAAAACATATACCATCGCGTTTCTTTCAGAATCCATCCTTTGCTTTTTGCGACATCCCATGTTTTATTGTGAATCTGGTATCCATACGATACAATGGTTTTAGGGCAGAAGATTGTTAATTTCAAACAGATGAATGTGATAGAAAAATTAAACACTATTGTCGTGAAATGCATATTTGGAGAAATGAGGCTGGTCCATCTACTAATTAAAGTAGGCCTATCGCCCTCATATTGCACTATACTCTCTCTGTGCAAACCTGGGGTCTGCATAGATAGCATAATTGCCGTATTACATAAATATATTTCGAAATACAAAACATGGGAAGGATGTCGAGATTTGTGTCTTTCTGCTTTAGTTTTTTCCCGATGGGAAGTAGATTTTTAGATGGAAAGCTGAATTGTCAAGTTTTACATGGATAAGGGGCAATTATTTCCTTTTACACAGACGATTATTTAAACCTAACTGGTATAGGTGGTGTCAGTCACCCAGCTCCTCCCCCCCCCCCTTCCTTCCCAGAGAACTTTTTCCTGGTGTTCCAAAATGAAGAAACGTTGAGAGCTGTAACTTAGCGCAGTTATAGCTTACGATATTGAGGTTATTTTGGGCTTGTTGAATAATACTCGGAGCACAGCATCAGGAGTAAAATCAAAATGGATGACATTGGGGTGACATTTTAGCTTTAAAAACAATCAGCAATCAGTTCATGATATTCGAACACGACGTGAGAAGCATAAATCCTCTCTTTGTTCACCCTCTCATTATTTACACTGATAACAACGGTCTAGTACATGAAGAAACAATAATTATGAAAAATAATATCCGTTTTCGTGGTTAACCATTAAAACTCATGATCACGATTCTATGCGGCATCACATCGTACAATTGGGGTTTTACTTTATTATTCAGTCTACAGTGAACTAAACTAATATCAGGCAAATATACAAGTATGTGATACCCGTTACCATATACGGAATTACCATCAAACCTACTCGCTTATTCATTTTGAAGTTCATAACATTGTATCCATATGTAGGAAATACAATATTTAGCATCCTTGTAGGGTATTGTACAGACATTTTGGGAGGCTTGCGATGTCCTGACCTGTATTCAGTCGAACCGACACATCTACCTTGAAAGCCGTGCACACAGCTACAACAGGAGTAAGCGGCTCAGACAGGTCAACTTTACAGAACTTGTGAAGAACACGGTCATGTGTACAGTCCAGAATGGTTAAAGTTTGTTTGATGAAGTGGAAGTAGAACCCCAAACGTACAGTTCCTCCTCGTGTATTATCGTCTGGAAAAACAGGGAGAGAGCACAGTTCTGCACCGTTATGCCAACAGGCAAGTATGTGAGGAAACCCCTGTATTGTTACACCCCAGGAATGACAATTTGCACCCAAGTAGAAGGGAGGTGATTTACTCTGACGTAGTAACCCTGAGGAATAAACGAGTTGATTTGCCGGCAGCTTGCCCTTCAGAGTGAAGGTAACATCGGTCTCCCAAAACAATCTTCCCTCCTCGAAAGACTGATCACCTAATGCTCCATGGAATTGCCTTTTTTCTCCTCTCATTGCTAAATTCACCAGTACTTTGCCATTATCCTGCACAGAAACCGAGCCAATGGCCTCTTTGTTCAAGGAGAATTCTGGACACTGAATCGGTTGATGGATAATTCTGTACTCCACTGTCTGGTCGTCTTTCTGATTCACCAGATATAGCAGTTCATCGGATTTTTCCTTGCTGCCGATCATATCTTCCATCTCCTGCTTGCTGTTTTTGAAGGATTGAAGGACATCGTCTGTTGTCTTGGATAATTTTTCTGTTTTCTTGATGATTGCTTCCGATAAAAGGAGATACTGAATGGTGTCTGTTTGCCTTGCTAGGTCGGTGGTTGATTCCATGCAACCCGTCAGCTCATCCAGCTGTGCCTTCAGTCGCTTTGTTTGGTCATCCGTCTTTCTGTACAGGACAGCCCGTTCGTCACTGATAGATTCCAAACACCCAGACTTCCAGGTTTCAAGAGCTCTGGTGGTGTCTTGATATCTGGTCTCAACTTCAGAAGCTCGGTTATTGAAATAGTTCTCAATATTGTCCTCCAACCTGGAGAGTCCCAGGGCACATTGTTGTAACTCTTGTTGTAATATCCTTATATTGCTCGACTTTAGAGTCAGACGGTCCTTTTCTTCATTGTATGCTGCCTCTGGTTTCTTCAGCTCATGACCTTCATGATCTTCAAGAAAACACAGAAAACAATAAAGATTTCTACAATCCCCGCAATACACCTTGAGGGGTTCTCCATGTTCTTCGCACATGGGAGTGGAAGAATATTTCTCAACCTCAACCAAAACGTGTTTTGAGAATGGTCCACGAACTGGGTGCAACGCCGTGAGACAATCTTGACAGTACAGACATTTACAGGTCACACAACCCTTGATGGCAGGTTTCGGCTGGCCACCTTCACACATGGAGCACTTGGGTGAAGAATCCTTCTTGATTTCTGTGTGGTACTTCTGCACTATATTAGAGATGGTGAAATGAACTGGCAGCTTAGAGACAATTTCATAGTCAAGTTCTACAGGCTTTCTGCAAACGGGACAGGACACCGTCTTGGGACCAGGTGTATCAGAAGGTTTCAAAGGGTTCGATAATTGCTTGCTCTTACAGTCGGCGTCCTCGATGTCTGATGTGTCCGAGCTGACATACACTTGGAGACATCCCCTACAGAAACTGTGTTGACAAGGCAGTTGGACCGGGTCTGCATATATCTCTGTACAAATATGGCAAGTTAACTCTTCCTCAAAAGCCTTTGGTAGATTCTCAGCCATCGTCAGGTACAAATCTTTAACTTGATTAATACAGTTGCTGTGGAACTATGGGTGAGTTGACGCTGCAAAATAATTTCAAATAAATGGGTTTAGCAGGTCTCCATGATCACTGTGACCTCTCTAATTTAAAATAAAATACAGTGGTTCGACGGAATTACATCTTTAGTATAAATTCTTCATGTCAGTTACTAACATAATTTCATTCAATCGAAAACATGGACTACCTAAACATAGGCAAATATTTTGGTCATTACGTCAAATTATGTGGGAGCAACGTACGATGATAAATCCCCGAATCGAGAAAATTAGTCATTAATACATTCCGATTAACGTATTGTATATGCATCAGATGCACCGTCGTAAACAATATAATTTCTGCGTCAATAATCCGAAGGGTTTTGATTAGCACATGGACAGTTAGCATCAATTCCAAATATACCCGATACATAACACCATGAACGGTGCATAGGGGCTATTTACACTGTTAAGTGGTCTCATTTTCACCGTAACTTTTTTGAATGGTCTGCAGCACAATATTCTGTCAGGCTAACTTAGAAAGTAGTCATTTAATTAATATAAAACAACTGAGTCTGAGGATACAGAGGTTATACAGCTACGTGCTGCTACGTACACAAGCGTCACATATACTGGAAGCAATTTGCATTGCGCCACCCAACTCTCCACCCGGTGGTCGGTTCCATCTCGACCCAAGAGTGCATCAACATCACCAAATTAGTACCCAACAAATACATGTAATTACAATAGGTTTATTCTTTTCTCCGTGGTTAAAGTGAATATATGTACACCCAATATTTTGATCACTTCTGAATAGCCTCAAGCTAAAGTTTTCTTGTGTAACTGACCGACTACGAATAAATCTTGTCTTACCGTCTTACCATCACAATCTCAGATCCACCTTATGAAAATGGACATATCTCACCGAAAACGGACAGATACACATGCCTCGAGAACAATAGGTTTGTTATCTTCAGAATTTTCTTTTTTCGGATTTTCTGGTTTAGGTTCCCTTGACCTTTGACCTTGTATCCTCTAAATAAATATCCCGTGGGTAAGGTATATCCAACGTTTTCAATCAATTTACCACATGGAACAGGAGATTTTCTGACCTCATCTTTGACCTGTTTACCAAGCTTGAATTAAAATTGGGGTTTTCTTTGTCACATGTACAAGATTTGCCCTAAGGACAAGATTTGCCCAAAAGTTCAATAGTAATTCATGACCTGGAACTGAAGATGACGTGAGGACAAGAAAAGGTAAGACAGACGGACAGGCGATCTCTTCTATACCTGCTGAGCATTGTATAGTCTAGCTGTTTTATATACGCATGATATCTGTGCGTATGTGTCCAAGAATTATAATATGATAATATTACAGAACTGAAAAGTCTATTTTCGAGGTATTTTTATAGAATTTTATTGAATTAAAATTAATAGCGAAGATGAGGCCACCTCGCCTGACTTACAATTACAATACACATTTTTGCGTAACTCGAAACTGAAACTACGTTCGTTTCGTCCTATGACATATCAAACGTTACCTGCAAACGGATACTTACAGCACAAATCCGACTGAGTTACCGCGGTACCAGTTCACAAAAACTGATGTAACACCCAATAGCCGTACAAAAAATGTTTAACTCGAACACGTCAAAAAATGACTTCCTTGAAAAGTTCAATTACGCGCCACAACAGATTATTGTCGGGTGCGGGTATCTCATGTAAATGATACGGAAACGAAATACGGAACTCAGCATTTGTTGTATATTTCTATTATTTTACAGGCTAGTAAAGGTTACACAATTGTGCTATCACTGTTCTCCGTTGAACGTTTACTCCGCTCCCCAGTCGGTGTCAGATCTTCGAATTGTATGAGAATAATCATAGAGAAATTATTCACAAACATCTTTAGTAGGAATTCACAGCATCACTGAAGTTGCGAATTCATTTGGTAAAAGTCATATTGATTCGTACTGTCTTTTGTTAAGATTCCATAAAGCATATGGTCACAATATGCAAATTCATGGTGCCATAGATGGAACTTTTTTCATCAAAAGTAAAAATTAAGCCTGTCATCTCTCGTTAACCGCTTTGGACATTTTTACAAAATAAACACCATTCCTTTCAGAATTTTGAGGTCTGTCACAATCTGGATAGCAGTTGTTGGGAATTTGAGATTTCGATGTACGACTATTATAATTGGTGCTACTCTCGTACGTAAGAGGTCTTTCGATTATTGATGTACAACTTCTTAAAAATGGTTCCTCAATTATAATAAAGCCCCAAAGGAATATGATGTTCCGGTATAGGTCACAAACACAAAAACGACCTTACTGAATCGTTTTTCATCAGAAAATTTTATACCCTAATATTCCCCATGATTTGTCAAGTTAGAACGGACAGAATTAAGCTTATTCCGCCTGACACAATGGCAGCGCATTCAGAATTTGGGTTTTTTGCTTATTTTGATAGTTTCGAGAGTTACATATTATAGAAACATTTTAATATATATCACAAACCATTTTTCACTCAGTCAGGTGTAATGACCAAGTCATCCTGATTACCATCTCTAACCCCAAAAATTCAATGGTGGTTTGTGACTTACAAATAGGCAGATTTCAATACTATGGATGTGGTCAAACCAGTAACAGATAAGCATATACAAACGCAAATATAACGACCATGCTGCAACAACTTGAATTAACGACATTCAGATTAGGGTTCCCAGGCCTTCGAGCTGTGAGCAATTTATTAAAATATCTTTCTCTACAACGATATTTAATCATTTTTGTTTGGGTTTTGCTTAGTTTCTGACGTTTGCTATGATGCACATAATTATATCCACAGACAGACGAGGTGACTGTTATTACTCCCTCCGCCACCTCTCCCATTGTCGAAAATAAAATGCAATTTTTACAGCTATATTGCATCATATTTCCAATCAATACGACTGCCTGGAGATATTTGCCAAACCAAAACATTCTTAGGTTAGAATTAGTACAATTTGTAAACATATTGCACCAATTTATTATGGGGGTGGTGTCATCTTTGGGTATGCTCCAATAAATGTTTTCATGTCACAGAGATTATCGACAAACGGCTTAGTAGTATGTAGCCGTGATTTAAAGTCGTATGTTTAAACTTATTTGTTCCCCCGGGTAAAATTTAAGGTGGAACTTTGTGAGGCTCTCTACGGGTGGGGTATGTGGCAGAGCTCTTGGTGGGAACTTTTCAACATCCGGAAAGTACACATAAACTGATGACGTCATTACGATTATTCTTCCGCGGTGATGCGGTCTGGTGGTGATGCGGTCTTGGGAAAAAGCTTCCGCGGAGAAAAAGTAGTTCCTAGACTTGAAATACGCTGCATGGTCCGATTGGGTCGAGTGAGGTATCAAAGTGAAGCATTCGTGAAGGGGCATCCAGTCATGGGTGGGTGTATGTCAAATTAGGATTTTTTCCCGAAACTATAAAAAGCGGAACACGGACTTTACCCCTAAAACAGGGGAAAACATCTATCAACCCTAGCCAAAAGGGCTAATATCGGTCCCCGGGCTTATCAAGTCAATGGGGTGGGTGCGTGTAAAATTATGATTTTTTTCCGAAACTATAAAAAGCGGAATACGGACTTTACCCCTAAAATAGGGGAAAACACCTATCAACCCTACCCAAAAGGGCTAATATCGGTCCCCGGGTTTATCGGGGCCTGCCTATCCAGTCAATGGGCTGGGTGCATGTAAAATTAGGATTTTTTCCCCGAAACTATAAAAAGCGGAACACGGACTTTACCTCTACAATAGGGGTCTGTATTATACAATATAAGGGAAAATGCCTGTATGGGGGTATGGGGATGGTCAATTTTTGTCGTGGGCTTTACTATGGCTTGTTGGGTCGCGTTTTTCTCGTCTCGCCAAGAAAATGACAATGGGAAGGGTCCCGAAGAGAATAGGTGAAATTTTTGGGAAAAGTCACCGAGGTCTGTATATAGGCCCATAGGCTGTCCAACCTGGGAAATTCACACACGTTCATTGTGATATGGGTTGCTTGGATTTGTTTTTCACGTCTCGTCATTTAGAACACGATGGGAAGGGTCCCGGAGCGAAACGGTGAAATTTTTGGAAAAAGTCACCGAGGCATGGGTAGGCCCACAGGCCTATACTGCATGGCATGGGTGTATAGGTCCATACGGGATGGACGTTTTGGGATCTAGGTGGGCCACTAATGGTCCGATGGGGTCGAGTGAGGTATCAATGTGAAGCCTATGTGAGGAGGCAACCGATGGGATGGATGTGGGATAGGAATATCGTCATTCTGCGCATGCGCAATAGACAAAGTGTATGGAAATAGACGTTTTGGGATCTAGGAGAGCCACTAGTGGGCCGATTGGATCGAGTGAGGTATCAATGTGAAGCCTATGTGAGGGGGCATCTGCGGGGTTGAAATATCGTCACTCTGCGCATGCGCAGTGGACAAAGGGTATGGAAATAGACGTGTTGGGGTCTAGGTGGGCCACTAGTGGGCCGATGGGATCGAGTGAGGTATCCATGTGAAGCCTATGTGAGGGGGCTAGACTAGGCTGTCGTTTCCATTCTGCTGCGCAGGTCACGTGGGTTGTGACGTCACTTCCGGGTTTCACCTCCAAACCCAGGAGAGTTCCAATTTTTCACGTACACGTAGGATCCGAATGTTCAACCTCCGGGTTTTTTCCGGGCCCGCCCCGGCCCGCCCCGGCCGCAGCGCGCGCGCACGTCATCACCGGCAGTGCGCGGGTGAATGTCGGGTCAAAAGGTCAAAGGTCACATCCAGGTCGAAAGGTCCAATGTCTCCCTTTCGGCAAGGTTCGGAGACAATGTTGCGGCATCGATATACAGAGCTTGAACCCCAAAAGGGGAAGGTAAATTAACCTGGGAAGGATGGGCAGTTCCATTTGGACCAATCAGCGGTCGAGAAAAAAAGCCAATGAGCGATGGATAAAAGAACCAATGGACGGGTACTAGAATTTTGCTCACGTCTGCGCCTACATCCGGGTACTGGGATGCTTTCGCCTATGTCCGCGCCTACATCCGGGTTCTTGTACACCCGGGTAATGTTTTCTGGACATGGATGGGTTACCTTTGGCTCCATTCTAGGCCACTGATTGGCTAATACGGTGTTCAATGCCAGTTTCATGCATTATGCTCATATAGAAAACACACAAGACAAGAGTTTTTTGGTGAGATCTCATTTTTTATTCGGTGAACAACAACAACGTGAGAACAACCACGTGAAAACTGAAGCCCAGAACAAGGGGCTTGTACATTGAAAGAACTGAAGCCCAGAACAGGGGCCTTGTACATTGAAAGAACTGAAGCCCAGAACAGGGGGCTTGAAAACTTAAGCCCAGAACAGGGGGCTTGTGCATTGAAAGAACTTAAGCCCAGAACGGGCTTGTACATTGAAATGATGAGCGGCCCAGTCATATACGAGTACATCGCGATCCTCGGCCTTGGGGTACTCGTCAAACATCTGTACGATGGTAGATAAGGTCCTTCCCCGGCATCGATGGTACAGGTAAAACAAGCAATATTGTCCGCACACGCTACTGGTCAGGCTTTGCAACGTTTGACTGTTCCAACACCACGTCTCTGTACCTTGATCCATGAAGTCTGTTAAATGGGAACGGAGGGGTGGCAGGCCGTACGGGTCAAAGTATTCCCCATGCTGTTCTGTCAAGTACACGGCCACCCAATGTTCACCGGGCAGATCCAACGGTTCCGTGTTGAGAACGTATGCAGCAGGATACATACGGTCTAATGGGAACACATCTCGGGCGAACACCCCTTGAAAGACCATACGTGTCTCTGGGTCATTCTCCAGCACGGTGGTTATCTGATCTGTATCCATGTTAGGTGGAGAAGTCACACAGGACGTTGAGCGCCTTGTCCACTTGAATGATGTTGTCAAACTCAGCGTAGCAGATCACATTGACGGTGGTCCCCAGGGCTCGTGCAAAGTGGATTTCCAACCGTAAATTGCCTTGCTTGGCTAGGGCCAGCTGATGGTCGTTCTCTAAGGTGGGGGTCAGATCGAAACAGAACAACGTGTATCCGTTCGCGTAGTCATCCCGACTGATCAAATTCCCTTCGTCCTGGTTGATTTGACCGGTGGCTGTAAACAGGCTCTGATAGCTCGAATGAAATTCCTGCGCCCAAAGTTCGGTGTTAAGGCCGTGACTGGGACCTGTTGTCCATCCACATGCAGGGCCACAAAATTGATGCCGAAGTGTTTAAAGTCATACGGATTCTCTGGGTAGGCTCCACTGAAACTGGTATTTTCCACACAAGCCAGGATCAATCGCTTGGGTAGTTCCTCCAGGAACAGGTTTTCTTTGTTGGCGCCCATATTTCCAGCAGGCACAGAGAACACTTTGGTTTGTACACGTCGGATAGTGTACTGGGCTGGTTTTGTTTCCAAGGCTTTCATGTGTCCCAATTGAACGGCTGGATTCGGTTTCACTTTTCGGACATACAGGACTGCGTCTTGGATAACAATCTTATAGTCAGCTGCATGCCCATCTACGTTAGTGGCCATCAAGGCGAAGGTCGGAGGCGCCCGTATCAGTCGGATTTTGATGGGGATCTTGTTCAAGAGATACCGGTCTTGCATGAACATGTCTGCGTGTAGTCGACCCATGAGATCCACCGAGGCACCGTTCGCAGTGAAAGCCTTCCGTTTGTTATATTCCACATTGTCCACCGTGTCCATGTGCTCGGGTGTGTCCTGGTAGAATAAAGCGGTTGTCAGCTGAGATTTTTTAGCCTCTCGGCCATACGACAACAGTGTCTCGATGTAGGCTCGATAGGGGTACGTGTTGGTGGAGTCACTGATGAGTTTGTCGCTGAGAAAAATATCCACCTGTTGAAACATCGAGTGCAGCCAGAGATTCGTCGGGCCCACCGTTGCAGCTTGGATGATTCTGAAGCCATCCCCATTGACCACCTTGGCTTTCACATACAAGTATGTATGGGCTAAATCCACATAGGCCGTATCCGCATTACTGATGGTGAACTCGATGGACCCTGTTTCGTTGATGCTGGAGAGCGGGAGATGCTCCACCCATAATCCTTGTTCGGCACTGGTCTGTGTGGGCGGCACGGTCCACAAATCAAATTCACTGTTGGTGGAGGGACAGGACTCTGCGTGGATCAATGACATGTTTAAGAAAAGATATCCTGGGTCTTCGATGTGCGTCGTCGCTGGGTCGGTCGTCGACTGGTGCGTGGTCTCGGTGGGGCAGCTCTTTATTCCCTACGGTGCGTTGTGCTTTGGCCACCAAGACGCCTCCCGCTTCTTTGGCCCGCCGTTTCAAGGCTTCTTTGGGTGCCGTACCCCCCAAGACATCACCGGTCACTTGCAGTCCACTGCGTACCGCTTGTTTCCCGATTGCTTTCACCCCACGCGTCACCAAGGGCAGGAACGTTTTGACGATGCTGCCAAGTATGTTCCCCAGCCCATGTCCTCGTTGCATGCGTGCACCGCTAAAGACCGGAAAGCCACCCCGGCCTGTTGGGCATAATAGTCCATATAGCTGCGTGCATCGCACTCGTAAGGTACTTTCATTATGCAAAGTGGGCAGCACGTGCTTGTCGAAAATGAAGTGTCAGCACCACTTTGCCGCGTTCGAATGCCACCGGTCGTCTCGTGTCATCTCTTATATCCACCGTGATAGTGTTGATGTCGGTTTGGCGTACGGGCAGGTAGAGCATGTGGGTGAAACTGTGGGTGACTTGATCTCCATACGTCTTTTTAATGGGCACCACCCGTAACAGAGGTGTGTTGATATCGCCCACGATGTGGTTGTCCACCACGTCCGAGTAGACGTAGAGTCCGTACATACCCGACTTCATATCCATCGGGATCTGGCCATGGTCCTCGGATGGACCCGTGTAGGTCGCGTGAGCGAGACCCAACATTTGCTGTAGGATAGGACTCAGTACGACACTCACGTTGGCGGTGAGGAGGATCTGTGCCTTGCCGTTGTGTGCGTTGTACTCGAAGTCCACGTGATTCTTGAAGGGAAAGGATTTGATGGGTTTTGAATTCCGCATTCCCATCGTCCAGGTAAATGCAACGGTTGCGGTAACTGGGTGACGTACTTGGCCAAGGTGTTGTCAGGAAACACATCCAGCGAACTGTTACTGGGTAGGGTGAGGTAAAACATGGCGACTGAGCTGTCCTGCTGCTGCTGTTGGTCTTAATAGGTGTTCAAGGCCTTGGGCGGTTGTGTCCGGCGTCGTGTTCGTCGCGGTGACTTGCTACGTGTCACGGCTCTGGAGATGTGGGGTGTCCTGATCGAGGATGGTTTTTTAAAGGTCTGAAAAGAAGGCGCCCGTTGTGGTGGTGGTGTTTTGGGGGGTGACTCCGGGTCCCACTCGGCTTCCCAAGAAGGTAGTGGGCCACTCGGCGATTGCTGGGTTCGCTGCATAAAGGCCCAGCAGTGGGGGTTCCCCACCAATTCCTGTGGTACATGCATGTTTTTCAAGCCTTGAGCGAAGACCTCCCATCCTCGAGGATCCGTGTGCGACCTACGTTTACGCATCAGGTCATTCACTAAATCCGTCATGTGGGTCCCCGGGACCACCTGATTCTGTACCAGTAGTTCGCCTTTATCATTCCAAGTCATGTTAGGATTCTGTTTCATCCGTTGTAATACCAGGCCAGCTTGTTTTTTGAACGATGCAGGTACACTCTTCAGCACTTCGTCTTCCACCCACTGTGGGGCTGTGGGTGGTACCCCTGGTAATGGCGGCTGTTGGAGCGGTGCTGAGGTCGGCGGTGTGTCACGTGGTGGTGGTGGTGGTAGTGGGGTACAGAGGGTTTTGCATTGGCCCATGAACGTCATGTACCGTTGAAGCGTCTCATTGTACCGTTGTACTTTCTCACTGTCGCTTAACCCCGGTCTCTGTAAGATCTGTTGCATCTCTCCACCGAGGGTGTTTATGGTCTTCACCGTAGGTGGGACAGGGTAGGCCGATTGGATGATTTGAAGGAACCGTGATTCGACGCGGACCATTTTTTTCGTGTGGTTCATTGTCGGCCGAAGAGTCCACCCACTACTGGACCCAACATGGAAGCGGCCAACGGTGCCCCCGAGATGGCCCCGAGATGGCCCCGAGAAAGCCGCCTTTCTGTAACACCTTTTTCTTTTGTGTTTGAGAGACTCGCTTCTGGACTACGGTTCGCAGACCTGTCTTATGCTTAGCCAACTTCGCCTTCTGAGCCGGAGTCAGTGGTACGTTGCCTTTTAAGATATTGAGTCCAATCTCACACAGACAGCATACGAGAGCGGTGTCTGCACCGCGTACAATGGTTCGGACCAACTCGGGTGGGGCCGTCTTCAATACACGGAGCGTCGGAGCGTGCTTCCGTACTCGCGCAGACATCATGTACAACTAATGCCAGAACCCACAACTCTGCCCTTTTTATCTACCTCAGAGAACAGAGACAAAGTCAACCATGCTGTGGTATTAATTCTTTTTATTATCCCCATCATCAAACACACACACTCCAGCTGGGGAGCCACTGTGGGTGTGTTTACATTATTTTTGCATGTACACGTGGTGGGCCTCTCCGGGAAAGATGCCGGTCCGTAGTCGAAGGTGATCGGGGGTGGCTTGCTTGAGGTCGAAGAGCATATACCCGTGCTGAGGGGTTGTCGCATCTTTGAAGGCTTCCAACGCAAACGGTGTGCGGCCGGGATACATCTGTCTGGCCAGGTGCAGCAGTTGAGTGGTATCTCTCAGGTTTTTGAAGACCACCAGGTAGTGGGCATTTAAGCTGATGTTCCGATGTTCTTTGTTTTTACTGAACAGATTCTGCACAATGTAGATGATGCTGAACCGTCGATGATGGCTGCCTTTGGTAAAGAGTTGGGTGACCCGCGCATCCGTCTCCGCCATGAGATCATCCAGAACCACCAAGGTGTCGGATTCCAAATCGGCCAGGTTGGGTAGGCCTTCCACGAACGTGATGTGGGGCATTTCTGCATACGCTGCCTGCCATTCTCCGTAACACCACACGACTCGGGCAATGGGTGGGGTGATCATGCTGTCGGTGTGTTGAAGGAGCTTCCTGATGAAGTGCGTTTTGCCGGAGCCCGTCGGTCCTGCGATGACGCAAGTGAAGGGATGCTGCCACCGAGGGTCCATGGTTCGAGCTGTATGCGCTGTCGTGGTAACCCGCTCTTGTAAATTTGGTACGAGTGAACTGGAGTGGTGGTGGTGGGTACAACGTCGGTCGTCGTTGTCTGTTCACTGTGAGTGATGATGGTGGTGGGAACAACGTTGGTCGTCGTTGTCTGTTCACTGTGAGGGATGAAATCCGGTGGGTTTTCAGACGTACTGGGTGTACTTGGTGTAGATGTGGAGCTTGGTGTGGAGCTCGTTGTGGCTTGTACACGGGGTGTGGTGGTGACTGGGCTCGATACGGGGTTGACTGGTGCTATCTGTAGACCGGTTTCACTGGTGGCTGGTGTTCTCAGTTGGTTAAGTAACGTGCTGACATAGGTTACGTCGTTTCACCTGGTTGGCAGCGACCCAGGAATTGAAGGAACTGGGCCAGCCTTGCCATTTGACGAAATGAAACAGTTTGCCACGTCGACGTTCCGTTATCAAAATCTGCTCCACCGTGTAGTAGTCTTGCTGTGTTTTTATGACAGGCTGTAATTCCGCCTCGTAAAACGTCCCTAGCAACGGTTCCCCTTGAAGATCTTCCAGTTCATAGACTCGCTGCTGTCGGAGTAGGGGCCGTTTAATCAGAAATTGTGCATCGCTCCAGTTGGGCAAGTAACTTTTCTCAAATTGACCTTTGACTTTACTGATCCGTACAGGGTCCCCGACCTTGAATACCGCCTTCGTCGTTCGCTGCGATTGCCTGGGATACAAGACACGCCGGACTTGGGCTTCATTGCGTTTGGTCACGGTAATGGAGGCTCTCTCTATACTCCGATGATAGGCTCGATAGGCTCACAAGTTTCGGGAGAACATGGATGTACCGCTTTGTATTCTTATAGGTGAAATATTTATACATGCGGCCTATGAATGTCCTGTTGAACCTCTCCACCACGGAAGCCTTGGTCTCGTTGTACGTATGGAAGAAAAACACCTTCTGTTTCTTGAGAAAGGCTTGGAACGGTCTGTTGAGGAATTCCGTGCCTTCGTCGGTTTGCAAATACAAAGGTTTGCGCCCGGTCTTGAAGATGTCTTTGAACGCCGCTATGAGATTCGCCCCCATTTTCGTCCGGATGGGTACCACCCACGCATACTTGGATAGGATATTGATGCACGTCAAGATATATCGATTCCCATCGTTGTGTTTGGCAAAGGCACTCATATCGACCAAATCCGCTTGCCACTGGGCATCTATTCCTCCCACGATGACCCGGTTCCGTAGAAAATGGCGACGGACAGATCGATGTAAGGTATAGGTGTCTTGTTTTCTTAACCAATCTCGGACTTGGGCACGTTGTATCCCCTGGGGTTTGGCCGCTCGATAGAGAGCCGACAAGGCACTATAGGCCGCCGGACTGTCAGGACTGTAGTATAAGTTATCCAACACCTTCTCCCAGCGCTTCATGGTGACAAATGATGATAGACCCTGGCTCTATCGTTTATTTATAACGGGTATATCTTGGGCCGGAGTTTCTGATTTTCTTCGTTGGCTTCCACAGTGTCCATGGTAAATGACCAGTCCAACTCGTCTGATGACCGCTTGATAAGCACTTGATCCACATCTATCACGGCATCTTCCAATGCAGACCATAGATCAGGGTGAAGGGTAAAATGCACTGTACCCCCATCTAGCCGAGCCAATTGAGCAAAGAAAGGGCCGCGTCGGATGTACACATCGTGACACAACTTCCGATTTGAATTTGGTCCAGCCCTCTCGGGACAGACGAATGTGAGCCGGGCACGGTTGTGTAGGGTCCGCATTACAGATGTCTCCCACCTCCTCCATGATATCGACCTTATCCGCATACACGTGCAGGAAAACCTCGGGGGTCAAGCTGAGATACGCCAGTATTATATGCTGCGTCATGGTCAGTACGTGAATGGTACCAGATTTGACTGTCTCTCGTATTTATAGGGAGAACCCCGTGAGATCAAAGGATCGGGTGGTCATGTCACTGGGCTGACTGAGTCTAGCCGGGTAATCAATGGCATCGTCGTCTGGTTCATGCCTACACATTTGTTCATTGGGTTCTACCGCCGCTTCTCTCAGGGCACGAGCCCACTCCAACTCGTCTGATGACCGCTCGTCCGGTGTAAACAGCTGGTCCACGATGGGCACCACTTTCTCGAAGGCTGTCCACAGATCGGGGTCTAGGGTGAAGCCTCGCGTAGGGTCTTGGTAGCGGCCCAGGCGTGGGAAGAAGGATGCACGGTGTACGTAGATGGCATTGTCTATGTGGATGAGGTGTCCGTCGAGCTCGCTGCTCAACACCCGTTTAAATTTGGTCCAGCCGTCACGGTGTAGCGTAACCGTATTCGATACGGTCTCAGCGCGCGACCAGCAAACATCTCCACGGTCTTCCACGAGGGTGACTTTATTTTCATAGACGTGTAACCCCACCCGGGGTGTACGGGGAAGGATGGCTCGTAGAACTGGTGACATGGTTGACCCAATGACGATCGTTGAATGACGCACACTGTGTCTGACTCTCGTATTTATAGTCAGGTCCTACTGTCAATGCCACAGCGCCATGGTCAATAGGGCACAGACCATGACTAGGCCAACCAACCGTCGCTGGTTCCGGCGTGAGCGCTCGTGGTCCATAGCCCGAGGATCAAGGATGGCTGTCATAGTCCAGTAGTGGTGAGTGATGGCACACCTCTCCATCGAGTGCACTCTGTAGAGGACCGCTTCTGTGAACTCGTTCAGGATCTGGCGTCGCCCCTCGTTGTCGTCGCCATCTGAAAACATGGACCGAACCACTGATCGGTAACCCGTGAGTGAATTAACCACGGTGGCATGCTGTAAAATGCGAGTCGCATAGGGACGGGTGTCCGTCATGGCTCTGCAACCGTAGGAATGAAGGTGTGGGATCAAGATAGACGTGTTTTATAGACCATGTCACACATGCGCGCCTAGACGTAGCTCTACGGGTGTAGTCCGTGATACGTACTATTCTGATGGGTTAGTCCAAAAAAGAGAGCAACAACAACACAGATCAATCCTTTTATTATGCGTGAATCGGGCGTAACCTGTGAACATGATAGGACATGTACTGACCTGTCTGTGGGGGTTTTCCTCAACTTCGTTTACCTTCGTGTCTTTTCGGGTACGTCCGTGTCTTTTCGGTAAAGTCCGTGTCTTTTCGGTAAAGTCCGTGTCTTTTCGGTAACGTCCGTGTCTTTTCGGTAACGTCCGTCATCCGGGTATATATGAGGGTCTTGAGGGGGGCGACTGTATGTGACGTGTTGTATGTGTTTTTCTCGGCGACGTCCGTGTCTATCATCCGGGCACATCACGCCTGCATTGGGGTATGTATGAGGGTCTTCATGCGCGCGCGCTACGGATTCACCCACGCACTTCCGGATAAACCGCGCGTCGCGCTGCGGCATCAGATCACCCCCGCGCTGCGGCCGGGGGCGGGCCGAGAAAAAACCCGGAGGTTGAACATTCGGATCCTACGTGTACGGGAAAAATTGGAACTCTCCTGGGTTTGGAGGTGAAACCCGGAAGTGGCGTCACAACCCACGTGACCTGCGCAGCAGAATGGAAACGACACCCTAGTCTAGCCCCCTCACATAGACTTCACAGGGATAACTCACTCGATCCCATCGGCCCACTAGTGGCCCACCTAGACCCCAACACGTCTATTTCCATACCCTTTGTCCACTGCGCATGCGCAGATTGACGATATTTCAACCCCGCACACACCTCATCAGATGCCCCCTCACATAGGCTTCACATTGATACCTCACTCGATCAAATCGGCCCACTAGTGGCTCCCCTAGATCCCAAAACGTCTATTTCCATACACTTTGTCTATTGCGCATGCGCAGAATGACGATATTCCTACCCCACATCCATCCCATCGGTTGCCCCCTCGCATAGGCTTCACATTGATACCTCACTCGACCCCATCGGACCATTAGTGGCCCACCTAGATCCCAAAACGTCCACCCTGTATGGACCTATACACCCATAGCCATGCAGTATAGGCCTATGGGCCTACATACAGGCCTCGGTGACTTTTTCCAAAAAATTCACCGTTTCGCTCCGGGACCCTTCCCATCGTGTTCTAAATGACGAGACGTGAAAAACAAATCCAAGCAACCCATATCACAATGAACGTGTGTGAATTTCCCAGGTTGGACCTATACCCCCCATATAGCCAGCCTATGGGCCTATATACAGACCTCGGTGACTTTTCCCAAAAATTTCACCGATTCGCTCCGGGACCCTTCCCATTGTCATTTTCTTGGCGAGACGAGAAAAACGCGACCCAACAAGCCATAGTAAAGCCCACGACAAAAATTGACCATCCCCATACCCCCATACATTTTCCCTTATATTGTATAATACAGACCCCTATTGTAGAGGTAAAGTCCGTGTTCCACTTTTTATAGTTTCGGGAAAAAAATCCTAATTTTACATGCACCCAGCCCATTGACTGGGTAGGCAGGCCCCGATAAACCCGGGGACCGATATTAGCCCTTTTGGGTAGGGTTGATAGGTGTTTTCCCCTATTTTAGGGGTAAAGTCCGTTTTCCGCTTTTTATAGTTTCGGAAAAAAATCATAATTTTACACGCACCCACCACATTGACTTGATAGGCAGGTCCCCATAAGCCCGGGGACCGATATTAGCCCTTTTGGCTAGGGTTGATAGGTGTTTTCCCCTGTTTTAGGGGTAAAGTCCGTGTTCCGCTTTTTATAGTTTCGGGAAAAAATCCTAATTTTACATACACCCACCCATGACTGGATGCCCCTTCACGAATGCTTCACTTTGATACCTCACTCGACCCAATCGGACCATGCAGCGTATTTCAAGTCTGGGGACTACTTTTTCTCCGCGGAAGCTTTTTCCCGCGACCGCATCACTACCAGACCGCATCACCGCGGAAGAATAATCGTGATGATGTCTTCAGTTTATGTGTACTTTCCGGATGTTGAAAAGTTCCCACCAAGAGCTCTGCCACATACCCCACCCGTAGAGAGCCTCACAAAGTTCCCCCTTAAATTTTATCCGGGGGAATAAATAAGTAGGTCAATACGACTTTAAATCACGGCTACATACTACTCGGCTTGCCACTAGTTGTACTGACTTACCAAATCAATTCTGCATCAACTGTACTTTGTACCGGCATATGAAATTCACGGATTGGTCAGCAGCCCTATCTACAACCAGGGAAGTAGCGTTGGTTAGCGAGGTGGCTTAGCAAAACGATCCTGATACGCTGGTCCGAAGCATCAAACTTGGCACATGCATCACTTGAGGCATACAGAGCAATATCAGAAGGGGTGCCCCTTGCTCTGGGTCGTGTGAAGCCCTTCCTCAAAAGGGCATTTAAGGGAAAATATCATTGAAAAAAGTTAGCTTCCCAATAGCTTCATGAATTTCGTTATCCTTGAGGCTAGGAAGCTGAAATTTGCCACAACATCTTTGGTTCCAACGTTAAAAAAATGTAACAAAACCGTAGATGACCTCTTTGATGATGTCACAGTGACGTCATATTGTAGAAATAAGCCATTTTATTGACGATTTTTAGGATCGATTTTTCAAATTTTTCCTTTGTGCATTTTTCCCCGTTTAAACTGTCTTATAAATTAGTAAATGATCATCTGATGTGATACAAACTATTATTGGGCACTTTTACGCAGAAAAACACACCAATTTTGAAAAACACAACTTTTCAGCTACACCACCATGTCGTCCATTCTGAAATTACCCATGATGCTTTTCTCCGAGGATTAAGTGGCTCTAATATCATTTCTTATAACGACACAAAGCGCCAGCTCCAAATTGCGAGCAGCAGAGAAAAGTTCATTGGGAAGGGCGGGGGGCGCGGGTGGAGCTGAATCCACCAATAACAATTGAACACAGGAACCTCTCTGTTCAATATCATGATCATTTCTCTAATGGTGTACATGCATAACCGGCATATAATTGGCATAGTGCACGAGTTCTGAACCATGCAATGTAAATGTAATGGTTTTAAATGTAGTTTTAAGTTCTCTGACCTGAAACCGTCCTAGGCAAGTAGTATAGTAGGCGTAAATTCGGTAAATAGCGCCTCAGTGCGCATGCGCAGAACCTGGTATGACGTCACAATTGGTTGTGTGCGCATGCGCATGTGTGGTGTGTGGGTGGTGGGTACCGATGTGGGTGGTGGGTACGTTGTGGGTGGTGGGTGGTGGGTACCGATGTGGGTGGTGGGTACGTAGTGGGTGGTGGGTGGTGGGTACCGATGTGGGTGGTGGGTACCACCCTGTGGGTGGTGGGTGCTGTGTTTAACATGGCGGTGTGTGTGTGGGTGTGGGTGGTGGGTACCGATGTGGGTGGTGGGTACGTTGTGGGTGTGGGTGGTGGGTACCGATGTGGGTGGTGGGTACGTAGTGGGTGGTGGGTGGTGGGTACCGATGTGGGTGGTGGGTACCCCCCTGTGGGTGGTGGGTACATTGGTGGGTGGTGGGTACAAATGTGGGTGGTGGGTGCTTACATGTGGGTGGTGGGTGCTGTGTTTAACATGGCGGTGTGTGTGTGGGTGTGGGTGGTGGGTACAAATGTGGGTGGTGGGTACGTTGTGGGTGTGGGTGGTGGGTACAAATGTGGGTGGTGGGTTCGTTGTGGGTGGTGGGTGGTGGGTACAAATGTGGGTGGTGGGTACTGGGTACTGTGGGTGGTGGGTACTGCGGCGTGTGTGTGTGTGTGTGGGTGGTGGGACCAAGATGTGGGTGGTGGGTGGTGGGATGTGGGTGGTGGGTACAAATGTGGGTGGTGGGTACAAATGTGGGTGGTGGGTACATGTGGGTGGTGGGTGCTGGATACAAGATGGCGGATTGTAGAAAAACGTATAAAAGGAGTCCATTTTTAGGGTAGGGGTGTATTCAATCTGACTTACCTGACCTGTCTGCCTGCCTGCCTGCCTGCTTGCCTATCCGCTTGTATGAGACGAAAAGCATGAGACGTGGAGAAGATTTTCCCTTTGACCCAGCAGTACCTCCGGTTGAAGTCTTGCCTGAAGATGAGCGTGTCAGGGACATTTATCAACGTCACTGGGCTACCATACGCCATTGTTTCCACCGTGACCGACGTCTATTGGACTTGTATAATTTTCGGTTGGAGGACCTCACGTATCTTCCTACTTACGCCGAGAAGATTTTCAAAGATCAGGTCACTGCCTTTAAATTGAATGTGACATTTGGGTATATCTTACGGCACAAAAAGACGGACCAACTGCGGTATTTCTATCCCAGTAATAATTCGTATGTGTTTGACCAGCCATTCACCATCACGGATGCCATTTCTCTGGAGCCACTCATCGACCAATTGACTACGTTGGATCCATTGGAATGGGCTCGGTTGCAACGCCCCAATACCCAATGGCTGGTGGAAATGGTGACCAACGTCACATTTTTCGTCACGAAAATGAGAGATCATCCTATCGGTGCTCCTGTACTACTTCCTCCGTGGTTGCTTCATCGACACGGCCTGTATGCATTAACAGGAGGGCAAAAGGGACCCTACAAAGACCGGAAATGTCTGTTTCGGTGTTTGGCCGTGCATGTGGACGAGTGTGACCCCAAGGCTTGTGACACAGTGACCGATGGCTATTGGGAACAGTATTTACAGGCGCAAGACATGGATAAGCGGCACTTCCGTGGAGTACCTTTTAAGAATTTGGATGACGTGGAAACACTGTTCGACATTAATATCTTTGTCTATCGATTACGATGCGAGGACGATACATTTGTGGCTGAATTGGTTCGGCGATCAACAGAACGGTATGCTGCTACGATGAAAGTCAATGTCTTTGACAACGGTGGGGTGAGTCATTTTTCGCTCATCCACGATATGAGCCAGTACGCTCAGTCTTTCAGTTGTGGTCAATGCCATCGGGTGTTTCATCGCTCCACCGACTTACATCGCCACGAGAAAATTTGTGACAACAGTGTCAAGCGAGTATATCCGGGTGGCGTGTATCATAATACGCCTACTATTTTCCAGGAACTGGCCGATGAGGGTGTGATGATACCGGAAGAGGACCGTTATTTCCCCTACCGGGCGTGTTATGATTTCGAGGCCCTGTTGGAGCCCATGGACATGTTTTCAGCAAAAACACAGTGGACGCAGCGCCATATTCCTCTGAGTGTCAGTATTTCCAGCAACGTACCTGGCTATGACGCTGCTCCGGTGTGTTTCGTGTCCACGGGGGACTCCCATGAGTTGATTACCCGCATGATGGAGTATTTAGAGCAAGTGAGTGCGGCTAGTACGGAATTGTTGGTGGCCAAGTTCGAGGACGTACTGGACCAACTGGACGACCGCATTCCTGTACCCGGTGTAGCGTTCAGCGATGATGAAGAGTCCGAGTCCGAGTCGGAGCCGGAATCCCAGTCGCAGCCTCTGCATGCGCAGGATGTGCCGTTACCTAAACCGTATGCGGAGAAATTGAAAGCCCGGTTCGTGCAGTACCTGACTCAGTTACCCGTGCTCGGATTCAATTCGGGCCGTTACGATCTGAACATGGTCAAGGAATTTCTCTACCCTTACTTGGCCCAGGCGAATACCCTCAAGTCCGTGATCAAGAAGATCAAC